>APFE030681529.1:0-25787 GCA_000404065.3 Pinus taeda
CAACTTACCAACCAAGAGACTTTTGGAGAATCACTGTTGTATTAAACTTGTAGCTTCCCATTGACCCCATCATTAATGAAATCAAATTATTACATGTGAATCGATTCAATCACTGAGGGGGTAGAATACTAATATGGATTGTAAATTCTCTTTTACAATAAATTTACTCAAATTAAAACAAATAATTAGTGGAGCAGTCACACAATCATTCAACTATATTCAATATAACCATACAACTATATTCAAGAAAAATGATACTTTAAAACTATAAACAGTAAAATCAATATTAACTGGAGGTTTAGTTAAGGAAAATGTTAAAAATGTGAGTTATATTCATATTTAGAATTTTAATTAATTCTTATTTATATTTTTGATGGTTTTGGTTTAGAGTTAATTTTCAATCATTAAACTAACTTATTATTTGGAGTTTTTCATTTTATGATACTATCATTTTTCTTTAGTGGCTTTATTTTTATCTCTCTTGCTCTGCGCATCTTTGTTGTCCATTGTTTCTAATGACACTCTTTTAATAAAGCTTCAGTGCGAAGGTGAATCTTTCATCTTCCATGGGTTTTGGCTTTTAGATAAATTATGTTAATTTTAATTTTAATTTTAATGTTTAGAAGATGAAAGAATATTAAGACCCATTTTGGATGTCTCTCACTATGTCTCAACATTTTTGTAGGTTTCTGTGAACCATGCTACATCATTATGATAATTAATAAACTAGACAATAAATAAGAAATTGCATTGTATTTCACATCTTGAATAGTTTCTACAATTTTAAAATCTCTTCTCTCTTCTCTACCATTGTTTAAGAGATTTTAAAATTGCATTTTTTTTAAAGAATGGTCGGCTTTGTACCATTATAAACATATTTTGTATTTCACTAGTTTTTTTTATATAAAACCACAAATATATGTATGATTCAATGACTTTCATATAATTTGGGGATTTTTCTCTATATGAAGAATGTCTCTATAATTTCACACATTCTATTGATTTTTGTGGCACTTGTGTTTTTTTTAGTGTAGGAAGATTTGAAGTGGTCAACACTTGATGACATAGAACTAGCCATATGTTGGAACACATGGCGCCTTTTGGTTGAGTTACACATGGGCTCAATGAAATCATTTAATTATGGAGATAGTGTAGTAAATACTAAGTAATTTAGCGTGTGTAGAAAGAACAGGTCATAAATAAAGTAAAACATCAATAAATCTAATAAGTAATAAAGACAAAAGAAAGAGGAAGACATTAAATTGTTATAAGAAAGATGTGAGAGTTGGAAGCAATGTTAAACAACAACTTTTTGCATTCAAGATTGAGAAGAAATTGATAATAAAATTTATTTTGATATTTGATATAATTATACAACCTTATGTTGCTCAAATGATCTCCTAAATGTAATATGATTACAATATCTTTTGTGGCATCACCTATCCAAGGTTTGGACATATAAATATGAATTGACTCCCCTAAACTTGATAATGTAGAAAGATCTAGAGGAGTTAGTGTTACATTAAAATAAAAACATTTCATAAATAATTTAAGTTATGCATATTTAATTGGAGCCTTATAAAATTCGTTAAGAAACCATATAAATTTATAAACAAATAGTGGTATTGTCTATTCACTTCACAATGAAAGGGAAATGTGGAGATGAAATAAGGCAACATACATATCTCAAGAAATCTTTATACAATGGAGTAAGGAATATGATATGCAAAAAACAATGGGAATTGATCAAGAGATTAGATCATATCACCAAAACATTTATGTTTGAATTTAACATGAGGATGTATAACCATTAGAAACCATCTCGCAACTTTGAAGGGTTAGTTTGGATCTCTTAATTAGACAATATGAAGAAAAATGGAAAGCAAATGAAACAAAAGATATGGAAAAATTTCTCGAGTATTAATACATTAAAAAGTCTAATGCTAATAAGATAAGAGAATCATTAGTGGTAAATAGGACAGATGCATTTATCACAAAGACACCAAATCCGAAAAGGAAAACTAATCATGCTAGAAAATATATGAGATGTGTCTTTACAAACTAGATCTTACTAGTATACAAGTCATAAAGAAAATAATGATAAAGGGAATCAAAAGGATAAGCAACTAAACACTTATTGCATTCAACACTTAGAGACTTTAGAGATAAAAGCCTAGCAAGGCAAGGTTTGAGTAGAGAGATAGAGATAATAAGAAGGTTGAATGAGAGTATGGTTATCTCCATTATACGCATTGATTCGTAAGATGAAAAATGATAAACATATAAAATCAAAAGAGAAAGGGAATCATATGGATGGGAGTTAATATGGTTATCTTTCTTATAGACATTGATTTATAAGATGAAAAATAACATATATGTACTAGAGGGAAAAAAAAAAGGAAGAGGAAGGGAACTCTTAAAGAACCTAAAATGCATTAAAAGGTTTACAATGGTCTCTAATTTATTATTTTTTAAAGCAGATGAATATGTCTCAAAAATAGAGGTTAATAGAGTAGCTATGAATGGGAATAATCAATCTTATAGCCATCAAAACCATAGGGTTTGTATTCAAGATCTCAAGTGGAATGGATTATAGAGCAAGAATGAAATGTGGTGATGAAAATTTGACATTTTATATAATTTTTCAAATTAAAGCCTTAAAAATTTCAGATGTTTTGAATATCGATATGTATATAAAAATCATTTTGTAGGGAATTATGTCGTTTTTATGACTAATTTTTTCAAAAAGTACTAATGTCATTTAATGTGTCAAATTGTTGTTTAATCATGCTTGTCTCTAACTTTTTTGAAAAAATTAACTAGTAAATTTTGTTCCCAACACCTAATTTAGCATTCAATACCTACACACAACAACAATCTGCACATAATGTAATAATAACATTTTATTTTTAATTTTAGAAAATTATATTTCTATCTTTTTCCAAATTCAATGAATTAACATTTGAATCACATTTTATACATCTTTCTATTCAAACCATTCTTATTCAAATATCTTGATGAAAATTTAACCTTTTATATAATTTTAAAAAGTGTTGTGAATTTTGACATGTAGTTAAAAACAATTTGTAGGGAATTGCATTACCTTTATTATTATTTGTTTTCACAAAAGTACCAATGTCATTTAATGTGTCAAATTTGTGTTTAATTAAATCTTGTTCCTAAATTGTTTGAAAAAGTTAACCATTAAATTTTGTTCCCAACACTTAATTTAGCTTTCAATGTATACACACACAAGAAAACAATAGATACATGATGTAGTAAAACCCTCTTACATTATTTTATCTTTAACTTTTAGAAAATTATCTTTCTATTTTTTTCCAAAGCTAATAATTATTATTTGAATCACATTTTATACACCTTTGTGTTCCAAACAATTCTTGCTAAAATGTGGTGACAAAAATTGGCATTTTACGTAATTTTAAAAATTATTTCCTTAAAAACTCTTGTTAGTCCCTGCCTTGCGAAGGACTATAGCATTCAAGTCAAAGTGTGTTGACTCTCCATTATTTCTATTTTCCATAATTTCAAAATATTTTTCTAATTTTTTGCAAATCTTACTTCTAATTTTCTATTGGTTTATCAACCTCTGGTGGGACATAATTCCCCTGGTGGAGAGCATTTTATTTTTCTTTTTGTTAGTGCCTGAAAATTCATTTAAGAATTAAAAAAAAAACTAATTTTTTGTTTGGCCATTCCATCGATGAGTGTTGTGATATAACACTGGCACTGACACGATTATGGTGCTGCTCTACCCAATGATGGTAGAACTAACACTGCTGTAGGTCCTTTACGTAGGCAAGGGGGGATTGAAAAATTGTGTAGAGGAAGCAGGTCCTTTACGTAGGTGGAGGTGGGAAGGCTAAACAATTGTGCCCTTTCTTGCGCAGAGGAAGCAGGTTCTTCACGTAGGTGAGGGATGTTGAACAATTTTGTAGAGCCATGAGCCAAAATTGATTTTGGATAAACTCTTAAGTCTAGTGGTCCTCATAGAGGAAAAATGAACGTCCAAGGAAGTTCTTGGAAATAGCCCCATTGCAGAGATATTTTCCTTTTGAATCTATTGCAACTTGAATGGGCAAAAACTGACTTAGGATGCAGAACTTATCACAAAAAGAAGATTCCCAGTTTCTTTGGAAAAAGAGGCAAATCTTCAAAAAAATGGCCTAAAAGGCCTTATGAAGAAAATCGCATTGGAGGAGGTCCAAGGTAGACTTAAGAGGAAAGGGGAAGCCACCCCCAATCACCGATCCCTGACATATTAGGTCGGAGGAAGGCACGTGTGATAACATAGGGATCAGGCTGAGCGATATGCTAATCGCCGATTTCGGTGGATCGCAATCGGTGATGCCACGGGGAGAAGTGGGACCCCGCGAAGCACGATGTGCTGATCCACGATATCGGCGGATCACAATCGATGTTAGCGTCAGTAATGCTATATAGCAACCGTGGGCCAATGCGATGTGTGATTGCGATATCACAATATTGCGTCGGGGTCATGTGACGGAGAGGGCCACATACATATGCGCCAATGCGATGTGACGGACCCGAGAGGGCTTTGTCAATGCCAATACATAATATTTCAAGTCCATCTAAAAGGCATTTTACGAATTTTTAATGTATTTAAAAAAATACAGAAGGGAAGCCACGGGATGGGAATTGCAACTTGCGATAAGCGATTTGAGGTGGACCCGATAGGGATATAGTGCGCATTTATGAAGATTTGAAGTCTGGTAAACAATGTTCTCTACGAATTTCTCCCATGTTAGTGTATTTTCCTGTGTAAGCCGAGAATGCAAAAATTTGGGGATTTCAAAGGCTTGATGGCCTTCCATTATATAATAGGTGGCCACCATCCTTGAGGACGTTTAGCAATGATTGCTAATGCTTAGAGAAGGGATTTTAGCAGACAAAGATTGGAAGATAGGGAGCCCGAAAGGGAAAATGAACAGGCAATGCCGATTTGGCTTAAAAGCCATAGAACGATAGAGACAGGAGGTTTCTAAGGTTGTTGTTGGAGTTGTTGCTGAAACCGAGTAGAAAACGGAGAGGGAAGCCAAAGTAGGAGGCTAAGGCAAAAGAGAGCAGCGCAAAAAGGTAGCAACAAAAAAGAGAGAGTAGAAAGAAAAAGAAGAAGCGCACGTAGCTAAGGGAGTCACTTGGGGTTCAAGTGAAAAGCCAAGAGGGTTGTAAACTGATAGAGAGCATAAAGGAGAGCTGAAGAGAAAGAGATAGAGCTAAAGCCAAAGATCCAGAGTCAGAGCCAAGAGCCAGAACCAAGAGCCAAGAGCCAGAGCTTCAAGAGCCAGGGAATAACATGGTGTCTGAACCCACTGATTTTGTGTAAAACAGTAGGAGTTGAGCCAAGAGCTTATAAAAAGGACTTATACCATAATCCCAGAGAGCCTAGTTGAGTTGACTAGAGCTCACGGAGACGTAGCCCAAGAGTTGTGGGTGAAATCCTAATTAGATTGTTGTTTCTGTGTGATTGTTTATTGTTGCGCTGTTTACTGTTATATATATATATATATAATAATATATATAATAATATATTAGTATTAATATAGTATATTATTATTAGTTTAAGCAGCATCAACTTACAACACAGACATTAGATTTTAAAGCATATATCAAGTTAAATAAATATAGAGCATAACCTATTTTCAAGCATTTATTAATTCGGATTGGTTAATCAATAAGACTTGGGAATATTTAAGCTTTGGAAGTGGGAGAGGTTCTTGTAGGTTAGACAAGAAGCCTAAGTGCCCCATTTTCAGAAGCTTCCTCCACACATTGCCAATCCTCTTTTTTGAGTCTCCATTAATCAATAAGGACAAAGAGGATTTATGTATAGTTAGTTGTTATTAGCGTACAAAGAAGGTGGAAATTTTTTAAGCAAGCCCCCAACTAGACCCTCCCTAACAGAGTAAGCTAATGGGTTGACGAAACACCCTTTAGGTTTCGCGCCCCCTCCCTACCGACGAGACCCTTTCAATGACCCTCAACAATCTGGGTCCCATCTGTCCCCAACGTAAACCAAGCAAGCATTACCGTCAATCTCCCTCTCCGTCCTCACCATTGGTTTTAATGTTCGTCTCCCTCTTTGTCCTGCACCTTAGGCGTTAATGTCCGAGGAGTTTCGTATGCAAGTTGAGGTTATGACATGAAGACCCTTCATCCTACACATTACTAAAACCCAATTTCTAAAAGCCTTCAAACTCCACGTTACTAAAACCCAATTTGTAAAACCCTTCATCCTCCACATTACTAATTTAAATTCTGCAAATAAATATTAGTATATATATATCTATGCTTATAATATTATATAATTTATTAGCATATTATTATAATATTAACATATGGTTATATAATTTATGTAAACTATTACATAAAGGAAATGTTGTCTTAGATTGCTTTCTTTATTTATGCAGACAATACCATATTTTTTGACCAATTCCCTAGTAGAAATAAGAGAGAACACAACTGGTTGTTGCTTGTCAAGGGTTAGGAGAGCACCAAACTTGATTGAAAAAAATCCATTGGTTCACTATTGCAACAAAAAAATGTTTCATCGTTGCGGAAAATTGCTAGTTAACCATTGTGGAAACTCATTGGTTTAACCATTGTGACAACTCGTGTTAACCATTGCGGCAACTCATTGGTTAACCATTGTGTCAAATCGTTGGTTAACCATTTTGGAAACTTGATGGTTAACCATTTTGGAAACTTGTTGGTTAACCATTGTGGCAACTTGCTTGTTAATTGTTGCGACAACTCGCTTGTCAACCATTGTGGCAACTTGCTTGTCAACCATTATGGAAACTCGCTTGTTAACCCTTGCGGAAAATTGTGGGTTAACTGTTGTGACAACTCGGTGTTTGATTGTTGAGGTAGATCATTGGCTTACCATTGTGTGAACATGTGGGTTCAACTTTGTAGCAAGTCATTAGTTTATTGTTCTAGAAACTCCCTGGGTCATTGTTGCAGCACATTCTAGGTTACCGTTGCACCAACTCCTTAGGTCACAAAATGGTAAAGCAAGTCAAATGGGAAACAATCGTTGCCATTCTAGTGCAAGACCCTAAAGAAAATATTGTATTTTCTAGGAAGGATTTAGATTGGTCTTGTTAGAGGAGAGGTAATGAACTGAGATGCTCCATGTTCTTTCACCTAGGTACAAAATAAATGCCCAAGCTCAAGGCCTACTGCTTCCTTACAATATGAAGTGTAAGGTTTTTAGAGATGCATTATTTAGATGTTGGTATAAATAGTTCTCAATCATTTTTCATGGATCCATATGTATTGACTTATCAAACATTTTTTAGTAGTTATGCTTGTTCATATGGCCTTGATGACAGAAGAGGGAAAAATGAAGTGAAGCGAAGATCCTCATTTGTGAAAAAGAGGGGTTGGCAATGCCATTTCATTGTAAAAGTTATGGTTCAAATCCTTGAGATAACGATAATAACATATAACATGTATGAGCATGTGGATAGCTAAGGATGGCCTTTTCATGGCCAACATGATACTTTAGGTCATGCTAGGTCCCTGCATCAACCAAATTTATCAAGGGACATGGTTTCCTATGTAGAGAGTTGCTTGCAAAATGCATGTTAAAAAATTTGTTGACATGGATGCCACAACTCGAGATATGGATTTTTTATTTATTTATTTTTTTTGTAGGAAATATGTTGTTAACATCTATAATCATCTAATGAAAGGAAAATATGAGTTGCATAAGAAGGATGAAATGAGTGTGAAACTTCAGTATATAAAAAACCAAGATGATTTTTTCTTTTATCAAAAGCCCGATGGTGGAGAGATCCCTTCTATAGTTGGAACATAGACGAAGTGGATGTTGGAGACCGTGGTGAAGCTATTGAATAATAGCCTAATAGACATGGATTCAACATTCAACACAAATAAATATGGGGTTAGTGTATTAATAATTATTGATCTAGTACATTAATTTGATTAGTAATGATTTATAATGATTAATGAGTTGAAGTTGTCTACATATGTTTTTGAATGTGATAGTATCAGTTGTACACACTCGTGGTGTTTGATGAGTAAAAATGGGGTGCCAATTGCATGGGTGGTGGCATCACGTAATACATCACAGGACATTTCACTATGGTTGGAGCACCTCATGAATAGGTGTTACCAAGTTGATCAAGATTGGAAAGTTAATGCCTTCATGGTTGATGATGCATTGGCTAAAATCGATGCTTTAAGGTAACTTCAATATTCTTATTTTATAGTACAACTTGTATTTATTACAAAAATAACAAGCTCGAAATGAATTGAATGTGGCAGGAGAATCACAAGGTGCAATTTTATCATGTATGTTTGGCATGTATGTTGAGCATGGATAAAAAATGTGAATCGATTGGCCAGTCATCCAGAAACAACAAAAGAGATGTTTAGTGATTTGGGTTTACTTATGAATTATTGTTCCAGTGATGAAGTGAGCAATGCAATTAATGCTTTCTTCAACAAATTCTCTCATGAGGAGAAGTTCCTAGACTATTTGCACAAGAATTGGTTTACTAGTGACAAGATTTGTAATTTGACAAACTCTTTCTTACATTTCTCTTTTTAGTTTTCACACAGATGAAATATCTTCATTAACCTTACTTTTTTGCAATTATAGATATGGGTAAAAGGTTGTTGGGATTTTCCCCATGCAAATAAAGGGACAAGCAGTGTTGTGGAGTCATATCACTGTTACCTAATGACAAAATTTCTATTTGATAGAAGAAAGAAATGTGCTCGTAGGATGGATTGGTTGATATATGTTCTTATAACAAATGTTGAACCCTGTTATCAGTTTAAGGAAATTCTAAAAAAGGAAGGATTTTTAAATAATTACAGGAAAGAGAAATAGTTTGAATCATCAATGGAAAAAGCAAAAAGAATTCAAGATAGTGATTGCAACCCTTATGAGCAAATGTCTCATGTTTTTTGGCTGAGGAGTCAATCTAAACCTAATAAGCAATATCTTGTCACTTGTCATTGTGCACATTTCTTAACTTGTGATTGCCCATGGTATATTCATGGCAACATTTGCAAGCATGCCATAAAGGTGGGTTGGTTGTCTTCCCATTCAGTGGCTTCAAACCAATTACTAAATCATCAAAGAATAATTGATTCATACAATGACCCTATTAAGATAAATATAGAGGGAATATCAGACCTTGGTGAAGATGCAAACACATTTTCTATGGATAGTCACAATGTTGATGTAAATGTTGAAAGACTTTAGTTGGCCAAAGAGGGGTTATTTGGCTACATAGACCTGGTTCGAAACAATTCTCTTGCAACTTTGACCAATATTGAACAGTCGATTGCTTTGGTTAAAAAATGTTGGATGACACCAACAATCCTCATATTATGGATTATGAATTCACAAGTGGGTTGGGTGATTTTGAGTCATCTTTGAAGAGGAAGAAGAGTTTCCTGAGGCCCAAAAAAAGAAGAAAAACAAGCAAACAAAACTCAAGATTGGAAATTGACTTGAATATTGTTGCATATGAAGATGAAACACTTGAGTTTGAACAACTCAACAAGCGAGGTCACCCTCACTCTAATAATATATTGTTTTCTAGGTTTGTTGTGATACATTTGCTTTCATTTTGATTTTAATATTTATTAGTGTATTACATGTATTTAATGTATTATGGTTTTGTTGAATATGTTCATGTATGTTTGATAGGTGGTGAGGATATGTTTGTTGATTTGGGAAATTTGTCTGAATTGTCATTTAAGGTCAGTAAATAACTCCGTGCATTTACACTCAGATTTTGAATACATCAATTATTGTGTATGTTATGGAAGATAGATTTCATGTGGTTGTTCCATACTTGCATTATGCTTGCATACATTGGTGTCTAATCATGAATTTGATATATAAATTGGAATAAAAACAACATAAATGTAAGAAAATTTGTAGCGGAAATGCAATGAAATTATAACAAAACATGTAAACAGAATTTTACCAGTTTTTTAGAAATGCTCAATGCTAATGGTGATATATTATTGGAGAGTAATATATTCTACAACATCAAATATTATGTGTTTTCTGACTATGAGTTGTCACACTAGTGGAAATGAGTGTCAACAATGGTAAGCCAGTGTGTCAGCAATGGTGAGTTAGTGTGTCAAAAATGGTGAGCCAATTTTTCAACAACGATGATCCAGCGTGTTAGTAACGGTGAGTGGGAGAGTGTCAACAATAGTGAAAGAGTGAATATCAACAAGAAGACAGCGGTCACTCTTAATTTGAGGACAAAGGGAGATTTTCATGAATATTGCTAATACAATAATCACTATGTCCCGCTTCACCATGATGAAGATACCTCTTATTTCCATATTAAATTCCAACATTCCTCTTCTTTTTTTCTCAAGGTATAGGAATTTTTATATATCCTTTTTGGTACCAGATCTTTTGATAGCGAAATCTAAGACCAATCCAGTTATTCCCACACTATTCCATGGAAATAATATATTGAGCAACCCTTGTTAAGGCTATCTTTAAGTTTAGATAGTTGAATGGATCTTTATTTCGGGTTTGTTTTCCCGAGGATTCCCACCTTGCTTTACATCCTTCTTGTGTGGCAGTCCAATATTTGAATATAGGTTGCACAATATGCAATGGTCTATTGAGTGTTCCTAGAAATATTCTCTCCTTCCTCTGACAAACTGGCCAACTGTTGATGTTCTTTTATCACCTCTTAAAGTATTTCATATTCTCCTTTAACCCATAGAATTCTCTCATAATTATGTTTAAAAATGTTAAGAGCTTCCACCCAATTGGCCTAATTCACAAATACGATATAAAGGCTCTCAATTGGTCATCGCCTACATAAGGGTTGGGATTCTATTTTTTGTCAGAAGACAGAAAAAAAATTATATTGGTACAGTTCTGATTTGGATTTAAGTAGGAACACAACAAATTACAGAGATAACCATAAACACAAAGATGCAGTGGAAATAATACTTCATTTCATTAATGTAAAATACAGAAATATGCTTAAAAATAGAAATGGAAATAAACCAACTAGGGCGATGGTAGCTTATCTCTGAGAAGAGATGTGGCAGCTACATGCCTCTAAACTATGTTCCAATGAGGCTCGAAGGCCTATTTATTGTTGAGAAACAATGGAAAACCCTAAACATCCAAAAACCTAACCCTAGAAGATGAAACGCCAAATAGTGGGCCCCATTTTGATAAATTAGTACATCAACTTCCCAGGGTTGTAACTTTGGCATACGATCTATGTTTGATGCGCACAATATCTCGTTAGAAAGATCTATCCGAGAACTAAAACTTTGAGAAGTGAAACATTGGTCCATGGACCCATGCTGCTCCCAATTTTCCCAAAAAATGTCTTTTAGGGCCTCAAAACAGCTCCGGAAGTTCAGGACCCAAAAAACCAATTAAGGAAACTAAAAAGCTGAAAGAAACAATGTTAGGGGTCCTAGTGGACTTGGCGGGTGGCCACCAATATCCACCTGGATCATTCCTCCCCCCTTAGGAAGAAATGGTCCCCATTGTGTTGAGTTCCTCCATGAGATGAGGAAAATTCTACTAAACTTGGTCCCTGGTGAGCCACTTGCCCTGGTGAAGGATTTGGCCTGCTTTGACAACTTGATACAGTTGGATATTCTGCTGGTGAGTGTGCTTGATCTGTGCGTCCATGATCCGATCATGGACGCACAGATCAAAACAAGCAACATATTTATCAACTTGATTCCCACAACTTCAGTTTCCCAAATCTTCCACTTCAGCAGACCCAGTGCAACTTCAATCATCACATCCTTCCTTTCATTAAGGTTCGCGCCCTCAGTAACTCTACCCTCATATCATTATCACAGGTTCCTTCCTTCCTTGTTGTCTCCCCCACTAAAGGTTTACCTAAGACTACCTCTTGGCCTCAACGAAACTACAATGAAGAAGTCCACCCAAGTATGTTTCCTTCACTTCAGTTTAGTGTGCCTTCCTTCGTTCTATCCATGATTCATGTCGAGCACTTAGCCAATTCTTCGTTCCACTAAGCATGACTCACCCATCGCAAAGTTCATTACATTCCACCCTTGTCACGAGCATTTGCACCTTCCGCCCTAAGGTAGCAAACTGCCCCAACAAGTCTTGTAATAACCAATGTTCCTTGTTGCCCAACTGCACAAGGACTCATTCCAAACTTCCATGGAAATTTTACCCATCGTATCGGAAAACACATACGCCCTTTGTCCATTTTTTCATATGGCCCATCTTCACAAGTTATAACAATACTTACGGATATATGAGGTCTTTCCACGTGATTGCCTCCTTCCTTCAATGTCTGCTTTGTGCACGAATCTGGTTCAACTTGGGCAAGTTTCTTCGCACCAAGTTGCTCCTCTTTCGCTGACACACTTGCAACACATTCTTCTTCACATATCACAACTTCTTCTTCCTCATCACAATCAATAGCTTCAAACTACTCAACTGTACATCCAAGTTGAAGAAGTTCTCCTTTAACTTCATCCTCCAAGACTTTAAGTTAAGCTTGAATCCTTGGTTTATATTCCTTCATACATTTCAACCTGTATAAGGTTTACAAAAGGTTTTCACGATGCTCTTGCCAATCTTCCATCATTTATCGTCTAACTCGGCCCTTGACCCCAAGTATATGCTGCTATCAAACTATCACAAAACATGTCGCATTGCGACCACAATCAACGCTTACACTTCATCATGTTCACCCAACTTCTCATGGCAGTCGTGCCTTCAAGTACTCAATCCATTCAGCTCTACTCTGGCCTTGACGTGCCTCTACCACTGCTAAACTTCAACACTTCGAATCAGCTCGGTCTTTCCCAAACCAAGCTCTAATACCATCTGTCACGACCCCAACATCTTGGAAAACTGCCCAACCTGACCCATCGATGACTTGTGTGACACCGACTAACTTTTTCGTTTCAACACTACTTAAGTTTTCAAACTACACCTCTCTACAGCACTAGCCAATTTTTCGTTAAGTGTTCACTTATTTAATTCTACTACGGAATTCAATTTATTTTACTTCATTTATATTTAATCATTTAATTTTGCGATATTCAACAATGTGCAATATCGTAAACAACAATCATAAACAACAATATATATGGGAGGGGGGAACTCCCCAAAGTAGTTCGCCCCAACTGTTATTATCAAACTTCTACAATATAATACAAGTATAGTTTACAAGTTACAACGGCGTGGCAATTGGTTCGACCAAACCAGCAACTCGCCTACCCTGTTCACAAAATCGTGCAACTCATGTCCGCATTGTCCTTCCCAAGTCTGTTGCACGTTCTACTTGTGCATTCTACCAAGTCTGTTGCATGTTCTGCTTGTGCATTCAACGAAGTTTGCCTGCACATCGACCTGCCCAAAAACCCCAAAAATTTAGCCTAGAACAAAGACCAACAAACTCTGCCCAGACATACTGCGGCAGAGGGCAAGCCCCACCGTTCCTAGGCCCTCTTGTTGCGTGCTTTTTCCTTTGAACGAACTTTTTCTTTTTTGCGATATTGTGGACTTCGTGTTCTGCAATATCGCAACTCTACCCAATCTGTGATATCGCAACTCGACCTGTTTTGCGATATACTTTGTCGACTTTCTTCCTCTGCTTTGGCCGAATTCTTCACTTTACTTATATGCGTTCAACCATCATTCGTTTCATGGGTTGACGCCCCATCAACATTTGAGCCGACCCATACTTTATTGTTGGATGCCCTTCCATGGTTGGGTGCACCCCAAGCTGACTGGCCCATGGGCGAGTGGGCGCCCCTTTTCGGGCGGGTGTGCCCTACCTGGGCACTTGCCTTCCTTGTTGCTCACATCACCTATGTTGGTCACTCCTTCAAGTCGCACACTACCTCCTCGTTCGTCGTTTGCTTGTCGTCCACTCCACGTCGTTACCACTTGTTCCACCTGTCGCACTCGCTCGTCATGTCGCACACATTTTTCCCGTTATTCCTTACCATCGCGTTACACTGTCCTGGTGCCCAAGCGAGCCCGTGGGCACATGTCCATAAGTCGTTCGCTATAAGTTTGCGATGCGCGCTCCTTGCCCAAGTTGTGTGGGCGCCCTACAGTATAACATGTCTGCACCTCTCAATTCGCCCTCCAACGCATGTGCTCTTTGCCAAGTCAACCTCATCACATAGGTGTGCACCCTACCTTTGTGCGAGCGCGCTCGACGTGCACTTTTGCCCAACTCGGTCCAACTTTGGTTTTTCGACTCTCCTAAGTGAGCCCAACCCATCATGGCGCTCATTGGCATTAGTGCCAACTCGGGGCCCTGACACAGAACATGTTGTGTCAATTTTTGCAACATATTCACTTGTTACAAAAATTTGATCGGATGGCCAAAATATGACAATTTTTTTTACAAAAAATTTGGTAGGAGAAATGCTTAAATCATGTTTTTGATGATAGAAATGGATTCAGTGCCATCAAAAACCTTAACAGTACCTAAAATCTTGAAACTTAACCGCTACAACCTAGATTTATAAAAATTATTGTCAAATTTTTTCAAAATCATGTTGAATTCCAGTGAAAATTCCACTTTCTATATGAAGTTGTGGCATCATTAAACAAGGTTTTTCATTATAATTATGAGTACGTAATGGAATTTAACGCGCAAATCTCCGGTCACAAATGATTAAATATCAGTAAAAGACTGGGCAATCTTTTTAAAATTTTTGGAAATGGGTAAACGGAATTTGTCCAAATCGTCGGATTCCTACATTTTCGTTGATTTTATCATTTTACGAGTCTTCCGTCGCAGTGGTTAACAATAAATGAAGCGTACACATCACCATGTCTGTATTAAAGGAAGCGTCAACAGCCAGGAGCGTACAGTACGTTCCCGAGTTAAAGTAAAAAGTGTAAACATTAACTGTTCGATTCACGTCGGGTTCATTTCATTTTCTTCAAACTTGCAAAGTTTTGGACATGGGCTGGATTCCTTGGGTGCACTTTTGTACAGGCATGATCTAATTGTATGTTTTAGACAAATACATGCATGATCAGGAAACGTTGAATACGATCGCTTGGATCCGAAGGTGGATGCGCTAGAAGGTCGGCAACGGGATATAGGTAAGACTAGGAACTTTCCCTTTAATGGCTCGGGTGTATGCACTTTGTGCTTAAGATATTGTGAGTCCCTTTTTCATTTATTTTTCAAATGTGCTTTTTCTAGATCTCTTTGGAGTGATATTTTTGATGTTTTAAATATTAGTATTTTTAATGTTTTAAATATCAAAGTCCCTAATGTAAATGTGCCATTGGATCTAGGGATTAGAATATGGGAGTGGCCAAAATATTTTTGGTCTTCATTGTTGGGGAGTATGGAAAATCAGGAATAAAGTCATTTTGAAGGAATATTTAAAGAAAATGTAGGTATTTTTGGTCAAATTATAGGTTTTTTTCATGATTATGCTAAGTCTCGTGAGCTTCCCGGAAAACGAATAGACTTGGTTGCTTATCATATAGTTGAACCTAATCTACTAACCACGATAAAGGCTCTAATATTTATTCGCTTACGCTCAGCTTCAATTAAACTTGGATCACAAACTGACTATAAGCCATCGAATATGCATCAACTCTTGCTAACTCTAACTCTAACAACTAGTGATTTAGCACTATATACTTCCAGTTGTGTCCAGACATTACTACTTGTAGTAGTATGTAGTTTAAGTACTAACTAGCCCTATAAGAAGCACATCCAGCTTGAGTCTATGCAGTAAGTCTACTTGTTCCCCCTCATCATTTTTGTGCATGTTGGTTTTTTTATGGTGCATATCAAGCTAAGTCTGTGGAGGTGATGCAAACATCTTCCTTCCAGATAACACTTCCTTTTATATCTATTTAAACACTAGAGTAGGTTCAAATACTAAGGTTGAAGTGACAGCTGCTTGGGCCCTTCTTTTTGTGGCAGCTTCCCTAATAATTTCCTCGATCCACATCTATGGGGATTCTAAATGTGTGGTGGATTGGTTGTCAAGAAAGGATCGCTTAACAGTTCTCTCCTTAAGCTATTGGTTGAATCACATCCTTCATCTAAAATGCCTCTTTCAATCTTTGACTTTCCATCACATCCTAAGAGAATGGAATAGCCAAGTTGACCTGCTATCCAAAAAAGCTTTGTAGGAGGAGGAAGGAAAAATATTTTTTAAGGGGCAAAAGGGCCTCCAGTTGATTAGGAAAGGGTCCTTCCAGATTCCAAATGACATGTAGTTGATTCAAGTGGACTATATGTCATAAATCTTTTATTGAACAACATTTATTATGGTTATAAGTTGGTTGGACAGTGTTTTCCTAAAATCTTGTTCCTAGGTCTGCTTGTAGGGAGGTCGATAAGTGTATCCTAGTCTCGTTTTTATTTCCTATTGTCTCTGTATATTTTCTATTTCAATTTTTTTGTGGTGATAAGTCTACCTCATGTGTCTTTCTTGAGGTTTTTCTAATGTATGGATCCTTTCTATTGTCACTATTTGGATACATCAAGCATTGTAATTACACTTTTTGTACTCTGTCTTTTAATAGAATGGACGATGCTTCCAATTTGGAAAAATGTTTTGCGTTAATCCACTGTGGCTTTAAAAGTTATACACACACACACACACTAGCATACCTCCTAATCATTGGAAGAGGGGAAGAGAACACTAGTAGAGGTTAAATTTTTATTATATGCAAACATTTTGAATGTAAAATTGATAATTCATTTAAAATAAGTGTTGTAGGGCAAGTTAGGGTTTATAATTCAACTTAGAATTATACTCTAAAAAAATGCATAAAATATTATACTTTTCATTGGTCAATGCTAAATTAATAGTGGCTAATAGGTAAATCAAATCTTATCGTCTTGCTTTGAGAAGAACTTCTCCTGACGATGAATCGCACTTGTTGGTTCGAAATGCGTCAATAAATGAATGATGATGTGATTTTCGCCGAAACCTCTCTCAAGAACTAATAAATTGATATGTGAATTGGATAAATTAATTGTTTGCCCAAGCACACAATTTTGGTAGGTATTAACCACTAGTAAGTGTTCACATTTACAATCTTACTTTCACATTAAAGGCTTAGAAAAAATAAATAATGGTGGTAAGTAATTCTTGATAAATATATTTATTTACATCTTTTTTATGCAAAGTCTTTCTTAAATTATGTTGCCAAATAACTATACTAAATTATGAATTATTTTTAAAATTTTTACTTTTAAATGGTTTTCTTTAAAAACTTAAAAATAAAAAATTACCACACAAATATTTAAAAATTATGCATAAATATCACAACCATATTCAAAATTTCTAACATAAAATGTAAAAATTATAAAATAAAATATATGTAATCATCCACATGCCATTATATTTTCCCCTTCATATGGTTGCCTAACTCCTCTCCAACTTTAAACAAAAATACTAATCAAACTATGCTATAGTGGTTAACAAAATTGATTTTTTTTAATGAAAAACAACGGTCGAGGACGATGAAACACTATGTTTTCTTGTGATTAAACATCTAAAATTTCCCTATGTGAAAATAAAAGAAAATACAATACAATAATTCAAATCAAGTTGAAAGAGTTAATTTAAAAAAAATGAAAATCATGTACACGAGTGAGACTCTTTGCAAATTGATTCTAAACACCAAAACTCCAGAGACCGAATAAGACTCTTTGCAAAATGATTCCAAACACCAAAACTCCAGAAGTTGAAATTGGTAATGAGATTTGCTTTTTTATTGCTTATATCTTCCTACACTACAAAATATAGATGACACCTCCAAAAAATTTAAACACTTGTACCAGAAAAATTAAAATTCACTTTAAAAAAATTCATGCAATACCAAAGAAGTCAAAGCATGGTCGTGGTCCCATATCTCAGCCTTAGCTGGAGTTGCAGCTGCGCTATACAATAATATAAACCATCCAGGTTTTATATTTCATATGTGTTTTTAATTTCCCATGACATTTATTAACATTTTGTTTGTACTTAGCAAAGTGTGAAAGGGGAGCGCAGATATTTAGCCCTGGTTGTTGGAGAGGGACCTGCAATGTAAACATTTCAACTATCAGAAAGGCATATAGGATGATTTCAGCATTGCAAAACAAAATGGAATTAGGCGAAAAAAACATACCTGAGAATCATGTTGTCACACATCAGATCCTTATGTCTGAACATATTTCTTGCATAACTAAATTGTGTATTCTTGGTTAGGGTTGAAATTTGATTTTTTTTTGAGCTTTCATATAAATTTTTTGATAATTTAAGTTTTTATATTTTTTAGGGAGTTTTTAATGGTGATATTTTGATAATAAATTAACTTTTTATCAGTAAAAATTCGATAAAAAATATTACACATAGAAAATTTTAGGGGTTAATATTTGTAAGTGGGTTAATTTTTCATGATTTTTTCAAAAAAATGATTCGTCAATTTTCATTTTTTTTTTTTTTATAAAAATGGTTATTCTTTACAATATAAAATTATTTTACCTTAAAAATTACCCACATTACATAGAGAGTATATATAAAATCATTATAAATTTGAATAATTTTACAAATACATCAATAAACATTTTATAGTTTTCATATTATTCATATTAGGGCCTGTGAAATTCACTAATGTTTTTAAACTTCAAGATAATTTTCCATCCTTAAAATTTTCCATGCAATTATGTTAAAAAATTTCACATATTTATCACAAAGAAAAAATAAAATAACCATAACACACAAATGACCAAATTGCATAGAACACTCACAATAAAATCTTACTAACAAAAATCAATAAATATTATACCAACAATTCTAAATATTATAACAAATTTTCTCCCCTACAAACTAACTTTTGTTCACTAACATATTAATAAAATTTAATTTTAAGGTAAATCATATTTTAAATAAAATTTAATTTTAAGATAAATTCAGAAATACTTTCATCTACAAGAACTATATTATTACAAATGTAGCTATTTTATTACATGAATCCTTTTAATATTAAAAGTTTTAGATTACTTTAATACAACATAATGATAATAATATATATAAAATGTTTTTAATAAAATTTAAAAAAAATTTGAAAAAGTTGATAATTATAATATATGGTTAATAACTTCAAAATACTTAATAACTATAATTTTAACACGTATTGAGTGAAAATGCTTACTATTTAAACAAATACTTATAAAAGATAAAAAATAATATTACCATCTCTATTAAATAATTAGTTATTCAATATTATCTCTTAATTCTTTAAAATATATACAATAGTTTTCCTTTGTGGTCATGAATTAAAAGAAACAATCCCTGATAATGACGATTATGTTTCTTTTTTGCAAAAATTCCAATGAGGAGTTTTTTCAAAACGAGCTAGAAATGTTGTTGAACAATAATTTACAAAAAGGGAACTATAGTTATTTCTTCAATAGATAGATTTTTTTATTTCCGAATAAAAAAATATTTTTTATATAGAATTTTACAATTAAAATCCTATAAAGATATTATATATTTTAGAATTATTTTTAGAAATGATATGTAATCAATTTCCTTTTATATTTAAAATATTATATTAGAATAAAAAACAAATATAAATTAAAAAAAAGAAAATCAAATCTATTGTGAAGATTTATGATAGTTGTCTATAAGGTTTTGGATAAATGGTGATCGCATATTTAGTTAAGGTGCTTTTTGATGTGAAGTCACCGATTCAATTTTTGGACATGATGAAGATATAGTCTTACCAAACATAGAAATTTAATGTGAAGTCAGGTTTAATATTTCATTTAACTCGTGATGAAGATGTAGTCTTACCAAACTTACAAATTTGAAGTGAAATCACTAGTTCAATTCCTAGTTTAATAATTCATTTAACTCTGATTCAATTCCTGGTTTAATAATTCATTTAACTCTAAATAAATACGTTTAAAATACTTTAAAATCTTAAAAATAAAAAGTATAATTTGAATTTATTAAAATATAATTTAAATCTTTTAATCTATAATTGTGAAAGAAGAACTATAATTACAGGGGTTTAGATGAGCTCCTTGAGTTTTGTAAATGCCATGGTATCTATACCAAAGGCCATTGTATATTATGGGAAGACATTAACATTGTGCAACAATGGGTCAAAAAATTGAATCAATATGACCTACGTGTATCGTTCCAAAAACACATCTCTGATGCGCTTTCAAGTTATCATGATAAATTCTAGCATTACAACGTAAACAATGAGATGTTTCATGGATGATTCTACCAAGCTAGATTAAGCAAGGATATCTGGTCATATATGTTCAAAATGGCTTACCAGCTTGACCCATCTACAACTTTGTTTATTAATGGCTACAATGTAGAAGACGGTCTGAATGACAGATCCAAAGAAGTATATTAATCATATCATGGATCAAGGTGCACCTATTGTGGGGATAGGGATATAGGGCCATATTACTTACCCTTTTGGTTCCATTGTAAACACTACTTTGAATGCAATGTCTATTTTAGGGCTACCCATTTGGTTTACAGAGATGGATTTTTACTCGAATAATGAATTTGTGAGAGCGGACTACTTGGAGGTTATGCTTTGTGAAGCTTTTGCGAACCCAAAAGTTGAAGGTATTATGTTGTGGGTTTTTTGGAAACTCATGTCCAAGGAGCAGGGACACCTTCACCTTGTTGATTGGGATGGGACACCCAATGAAGCAAGAAAGAGATTCATTTCCCTAAAGAAAGAACATATAACAAATGTAAAGGGTCATACAAATCATCAAAGCCAATTTAAATTTAGAGGCTTTCATGGAACCTATGAAGTGGAAGTCTCAATACATTCCAAAGAGATAAAACATAATTTCGTTGTCGACAAGGATGATTCTCCTATTGTAGTAAATATGTTTATAATGATTTTTTTTGTATGCCTCCTTATTATGGAAAATCATGCAAGTCATAAGTTTGCAGTGTTTCTGTATTTCTTATGATTCTTATCCTCAACTATATATACAATAAAAAAATGATTAAACATGTTCTGTCAATAGGGTCATTGACAATAGATGACATTGGTTTATAAAATTGTTATGTAAGGGGCAATTGGCTCACTTATACTTGTATCTATATTCATTGTCATAAATATAGCTTTTTGTGTTTCACAAGGTGTTTCAAAATTATAATTACTCATTATTTTCTTGAAACCAAGTATTTAGATGGTTCGTGGATTTAAATTTTAATTTTGAATGTAATGGTATGGTTGGTCTATCATAAACCTCAAAAAGAAATTAAGTGCTAAAAATATAAAGAAAATGAGATGAATAGTAAAATTAAACACACATAAATCTATTGTATAAACTCCTTTAATATTTGTACACTTATAATTGTGAAATAATTATTATTAATTATAAACAATTATCTTTAAATAGGATTTATATTAGACACCATTATAAAATATCATAATGATCAAAATAGAAAACACTCTTGTCGACTCTGGTGGAGTTGCCCCCTTGATGGAGTTATTGGTGGCCTTATTAATAAATCTTCGGTATACTCAATAAATAGCTTCATTAGTAGACTTGTCATTCCCGCAACCTGTTAGAGTCGATTCTCATATAAGTGGAGTTCCCCAATATCCTAATGGGATCTAGTTTTAGATTTGATATGTTTTTAAACATCAGTTAACCACTATTTATTAAAAAAACTCTAACATTCTTTGAAGACTCAAAATTATTTTTGTTTCTTAGTAACTTGAACTACCCCACAATACCACATATCAAATTCCATAATTTATTGTTCCTTTCAAATGTTGGAAAACTATTTTGACTGCCACCTGAAATTGTGCAATTATGTTCCAAATTGTCATACCAGTATCAGGGCAAGTGTACAATGTTACATAAATCATAGCACAAACTACATTTTTTCTTTATATTTTGGTTAAATGACACTTTATTATAAGTGTCTTTTGCCCAAAAATTGTATTTGGTACTTTATGATAAAATGTGGTTTCCAATATTGTGTGGTTTTTAAGTTGAAGTTTTCAAAAGAATAAATTTGAGAAGAAACAATCATATTAATGTTTAAAAAAAACAAATTAAGTCAGTTCAAACAAAAATACCAATGCAAGAATATTTAAACTTCCTTGGAAAGGAAGGAACTAAACACAATTTAGAATAATAAAAAGACAAATAACAAAATCAACACCTTGTAATTCTTGAATATCTTTCTTATTCTCTTTCCTTTTCTTTTGATTTTTACTTTCTCCTCTCCATCATTTTGAAAATGTCATCAGCGACATTCATAACCTTTCCATTTAATTTTGTATAAAAAGAATGTTTGAGCAGTGTCACCATGCTAATGCAAAAGAAAGGAGATATGGTGAGCTAGCAACAAGTACAAAGAGATGGTGGGATATAAAGTGCAAGGAAATAGAAATGGGCAAGGAGGAAATCAATAAAAGAATTCAAGAAGCAAAAAAGAAAATCGTAGACCTACCTACCCACTACGAAAAGTAGTGATATGATAGTATAATATCTATATATGATAATAAACTGTTTTTCTTGTCCAAAACAGGAAAACAAAAATTACCCTAATGTAATGGCATCCATATGAAAAAATAAAGGTGATATAAGAATGAAGTATCCTTCTGGATAGAACATCTATTTATATAAGGGATTTTGTAAACTCTGATATCCTCAGATCATTCATATCATTAGAAAAGGGGTACTGCAACTACCTATCAAATGCACCCTAATACAATAATAGGAGGTCTTGGTGTATGGGGGCAACTTTTTAGCAAATTAGTCATCCTTCTCCCTTCATTTAATTCCAACAAAGTAATTTAGGCTTTTGGCAATTGGGATTTTAGTTGTACATTTCATGTGGTTTACCCAATTTAGACTCGTTAGCATAGATAATTTGCAAACAAAGGATGAAAAATAGAGTTATTGGAGCATCAAGAAAAGTCAAAATTTTGATGAACAGTTGGAACATTGGCTTATCATGCTCAAGGTTTTTATATTTGCAGGCCCTACGTTTGACATTTTATCGATATATTTTTTCATTTCCATGTAATGCCTCATAGAGTCGCTACCTACAATTGGCTTGCTATTGTAGGAGAATTTGATGGGGCAATCAAACCATCTCTCTACAAACAAATTGCGTTTGACCAACCTTTACAATGTCCAAACCAAACATATTTTTAATAATAATACGGTTATATGATTGAGATGTAAAATAGCGTCAAAGATTATATACATACATATAAATTGTGATATTCTAAATTTGAGCCTCCAATGAAATAGCGAGCCCTGAAATGATGGAATCATAATGTTTGCATTGTTTTTAGAGATAAATGAATAGAATATGGAGATTGTAATGTTTTCCATTGTTATGTCGCGTGACTTCAAAATCACACAAAAACTAAATGCAGATTACTAAGACTCGTAGATGCAATTAACAATGTCAATGATCCAGGTGGATATTGGTGGCCACCTGCCAAATCCACTTGGACCCCCACCATTGTTTCTTTCAGCTTTTCAGTTTCCTTAAATGTAGCCCAATTTATTATTTTTAGCAGTTTTCAAGTCCTGAACTTCCGGAGCCGTTTTGAGGCCCTAAACGACGTTTTTTGGGAAAACTGGGAGCAACATGGGTTCGTGGATTGATGTTTCTCTTCCCAAAGTTGTAGTTCTCGGATAGATATTTCTAACGAGATACTGTGCGCGTCAAACGAAGATCGTATGCCAAAGTTACGACCTCGGGAAGTTGATGTACCAATTTACCCAAACAGGGCCCATAGTTTGGCGTTTCATCTTCTAGGGTTAGGTTTTGGAATGTTAAGGGTTTTACATTGTTTCTCAACAATAAATATGCCTTCGAGCCTCATTGTAACATGGTTCAAAGGCATGTAGCCGCCCCATCTCTTCTCAGAGATAGCTACCATCGCCCTAGCTGGTTTATTTCCAATTCCGTTTGTAAGCATATTTCAGTATTTTACGTTAATGAAATGAAGTATTATTTATGTTGCATATCTATGTTTATGGTTATCTCTGTAACGTGTTGCGTTCTTGTTTACATTCGGATCAGTGGTATCAGAGCGATCTGCTTTTTCTCTGTTTTTCTTTGCATGTCCCTAACGAGGTCGAGATATAACGAGTTAGGGCTTGAACAGGTCGAACCTTTGCAAGACCAGTCTCACAAATCCCGATGGCCTCCCATGGTGGATGAAAAGAAAGACGAGGGGATAGGAGATCCTATCAAAACCTTGCTCGAAGAAGCCCTCGAGCGACAAAGGAACGGGATGATGGACAACTTCGCCCAGATCCTTCAACGGCTACCCAGGGGCAATGCATCGACTTCCAACAACTACTTTGGAAATGCCACATTGTTTAAGGTACAACTTAATTTTGAAATCCCCATATTCAAGGGTCAGATAGACGCAGATGCTGTCAATAAATGGTTAAATCTGCTAGAGGGTTATTTTTCTGTTCATGATTTTTCCAATCGAGAAAAGATTATTTTCGCTCTTCTCAAAGTAGCCCCCCACGTCAAGGACTAGTGGGAAACCTACTGCAAGCAGAAGGATAAAAGTACAGGCTCACTGTTTTCAGCCGCACCCACTTGGGATTCATTCCGAGAGGCCATCAAGGGGCAGTACTACCCTGTCGGAAGCTATGAGGATCAATACATAAAGTGGACCATGCTGTGGCAGGGAAGGGACCAAAATGTGCTAGATTTTACCAATATTTTCCATACCCTTTGCACAAATTTGGGTATCAAGGATTCAAAGCAGCATTTGATACTCAAATACCACGGCTGTTTGCACAAGTACATCCAAGAAGAAATAGAATTCCTGAACATCCCCTCACTCGGCACGACCTACCGATATGCCGTCAAGGTTGAGCAAAATTTTAAACAGAAGAAGCAAGACTTTGGATATGCGAATCCGAAGCAAGGGAAAGGTGACCCCAAGCCGCACAACAAAGGACAAAGCCAAGGCAGGGTGGCGCACGAAAACCTGCCAAAGCTGCAAGCAAAGAACAACGCCGTGAAGCCAAAAAAGGACACAGGAAAGTGGTGCGAGTTCCATAAGAGCTCCACTCACAACACAAGTGAGTGTCGGGCCAAACAGTCACTGGTGGTCGAGCTAAAGGTTTCAGAATCAAATGCATGTTCTGACTCTGAGTCAAAACCCGACAAGGGGAATGACAAAGGGAAGCAGATTATCGATATGGAGCCCAGCGCCACCATTGCCACCACGAAGATCCAGAAGGAGGAACCCAGAGATGTAGAGGAGGAGGAGCGTCTCTTCCACTCCCAGATGTGGGTAAAGGGCTCCCTGCTACAGTTCATTGTCGACAGCGAGAGCCAAAAGAACCTCATTTTTGCAGAGGTCGTGAAGTAACTAGGCTTACCAACCACAGCACATCCACAACTGTACACCATCGGGTGGCTTCACCAAGGACAGGATCTTCGCGTGAGCCAGCAGTGTCGCCTTCCATACAACATCAAGCGCTTCACGAATGAGGTATTGTGTGACATTGCTCCCCTTGAAGTTTGTGATGTATTATTAGGACAACCTTACTTGTGGAAACGACATGTTGTGTATGAATCAAGGCCCCATGTTGTTATTGTTACTTTGGGAAATAATTTGTACAGGATACCAGAGGTAGCACTGCCTACCGCCATCTCTTTGATTACTGCAAAACAATGTAATACGCTGGTTTCCAAAACGGGGAAATTCGTTTTCCTGATGATAC
>APFE030681529.1:25807-45253 GCA_000404065.3 Pinus taeda
ATATCACTTGGCCCTTGAGTCAAGTCACCAAGGGAGGAGTGAAAGCAAAATTCTTTTGGTCTAAATCTCAATAGAAGGCATTCATAGAGTTGAAAGATCACCTCTGCACGACACCAGTGCTCACATTACCAGACTTGCAACAACCATTTGAGGTCGAGACAGATGCCTCTGACTATGCTATTGGGGCAGTCCTCACTCAACATGGGCATCCAGTGGCATATCACAGTGAGACACTTTCAGAAACAGTCTGGAAGTATCCCACTTATGACAAAGAGATGAATTCCATTATGCAGGCCTGTTGACAATGGAAGCATTACATTTTGGGGAAGAAAATTGTCATCCACACAGACCACCGACCTCTACAGTTCATACAGACCCAAGGGAAATTGCAGAATGATTGCCATCAGAAGTGGGCCACATACCTGCAACAGTTCCATTTGAATATCAAGTATAAGAAGGGTAGCACCAATAATGTTGCAGATTTCTTCAGTCAACCATTGATCATGGCGTTAATCACTGTGCTCAACTCTTGTGGGCATGAGACTTCTGATTGGCGAATTCTCTACAAAAGTGACCCAGAATTTGGCCACACCTACCAGAAACTCTTGGAGGGTCATCATGTTCCAGATTTTCACCTCCAGAATGCCTTGTTATGCCATCTGGGTCACGTTTGTGTTCCTTCAATCAAGCGTGCCAAGATGATTTTGGAAGCACACTACAGTCGGGTTGCTGGACATTTCAGGGTCAAGAAAACGGTGGCAGTACTGCAGAAGTATTTCTATTGGCCGAATCTTCGACAGGATGTTGGGAAGTACATCAGATCATGCACTACATGCGCCATTGCCAAACAAACCATCAAGAAGTAAGGCCTCTATACCCTGCTGCCTACCCCTAGTCAACCTTGGGAATCCATCTCCATGGATTACATGTCAGGCCTTCCTTCCACTAAGCATGGAAATGACTGTGTTTTTGTGGTCGTCGATAGGTTCTCAAAGATGGCCATTATGGCTGCTTGCAAGAAGAACATCACAACAAAAGCCATTGCTAAACTCTTCTTTAAACGAGTGTGGGTACACTTTGGGATCCCACAGTCTATCATCTCAGATTGGGACAACAGGTTCCTTAGTACATTTTGGTCTAGTCTCTGGTCGATGCTCGACACCAAACTCACTAAGTCCACAACCTTCCATCCTCAAACTAATGGCCAGATAGAGGTTGTCAACATAATGATCATACACATTCTGCACATGTATAACTCAAAGCATCCACGCACATGGGACAAGAGCCTCCCCTATGTTCAGCACAACTACAACCGAGCTCTCCACAGCTCGACTAGCCACAACCCTTTTCAGGTGGGCTTGGGATTCTAGCCACTATGTCCCATTAATGTGGCCATGCCATTTGCAGCTACTCACGCAGATTCGACTCATGTCCAGTCTGAAACAAATAAGGAAAACAACTTCATTGAGCACATCCAACATATTCACCAGCAGGTCCATGAAATTATAGAGAAATAAAATGCCAAGTACAAGCAGCGACATGATCAACATCGGGTGCCACACAAGTTTCAGGTGGGCGACAAAGTTTGGTTGCATTTGCAAAAGGGATGCCTCACCGGAGCCTATCGGAAACTTAGACCACTCTGATATGGTCCTTACACCATTACCAAGGTTGTGGGAGACAATGCATTTGAGCTTAGCATTCCCCCATTCCTTGGCATGCACCCTATGTTCAATGCGGACTGCCTTCAGCCATACTTTCCACCATTAATAGACACATCTGGCATTGTAGAACAACCCACACCCATAGAGCTAAACCTAAATTGCATGGAACAAGTTGTAGTTGATCAGATCATGGACACACAGATCAAGAAAACACTCACTAGAAGAATATCCAATTGTATCGAGTTGTCAAAGTAGGCCAACTCCTTCACCAGGGCAAGTGGCTCACCAAGGACCAAGTTCAACAGAAGTTTCCTCATCTCATGGAGGAACTCAATGCAATGGGGACCATTGCTTCTAAAGGGGGAGGAATGATCCAGGCGGATATTGGTCGCCACCTGCCAAATCCACTTGGACCCCCACCATTGTTTCTTTCAGCTATTTCAGTTTCCTTAATTGTAGCCTAGTTTACTATTTTTAGCAGTTTTTCGGGTCCTAAACTTCCGGAGCCGTTTTGAGGCCCTAAACGGCGTTTTTTGGGAAAACTAGGAGCAACATGGGTTCATGGATGATGTTTCTCTTCCCAAAGTTTTAATTCTCGGATAGATATTTCTAACAAGATATTGTGTGCGTCAAACGGAGATTGTATGCCAAAGTTACGACCCTAGGAAGTTGATGTACCAATTTACCCAAATAGGGCCCACAGTTTGGTGTTTCATCTTCTAGGGTTAGGTTTTGGAATGTTAAGGGCTTTCCACTGTTTCTCAACAATAAATAGGCCTTCAAGCCTCATTGTGACATGGTTTAGAGGCATGTAGCCGCCACATCTCTTCTCAGAGATAAGCTATCATCGCCCTAGCTAGTTTATTTCCAATTCTGTTTGTAAGCATATTTCAATATTTTACATTAATGAAATGAAGTATTATTTCCGCCGCATCTCTATATTTATGGTTATCTTTGTAATTTGCTGCGTTCCTGTTTAAATCCGGATCAGTCAAACCCATAACAATTAATTAATCAATCTATTTTAATAAATAACCTATTTTTTTCTAAGTTATGCTAATTCTATTAATGAAAAAAAGATATCATACACTGAGTCGTTAGCCTGTACTTAACCATGCCAGAGGAATGGCAAAAACCAACAAAGTCTAGATCTGGACTGCCCAGAAGGGAAACTAGTCCGTAACAAAAAAGATTTCAGAAAATTAGCTTGCTGCCCATGCAGGGGAAACCAGCAAAGCATCCAGTTTGTTATCATTGTATCTAATAAGACAAAAAACCAACTAAAGAGCTGAAAACTCTTAGTTTTTTTCACCGAAACCCCATTGAAACAAAAAACAAAAAATCAGAGTCCCAAAAAACCTGAGACACGTAGCATGTTGAGTGGAAAATTGTGTGGTAGACGCGTGGTGCGCGGAGAGATAGCAAGGTGGCAGACTATGAGGCAAACAAGTAGCAGCGAGGTGGCAGACTAGGAACAGGGTGGTGGGGATGGAGGGTGTTTCTCCACGATGAAGTACATGTACTCCTCCATGTCGCCACCTGCCAGAAGCGAGGTATCTGTGTTGCCAGCCTGCAATGCCGGGTGTTCTTCCTCGACGAGACAACAGTAAGGGTCCATTACCTCGATTGCATGCTGAGCCTCGTTCACCTCCTTCCCTGCACATCTCGTCTTCTACTCCTAGTTCCACTCCCATTCTCCTTGGATGCTCGTCTGAGCGATTTCTGGTATGGCTTTGGTGTGGCTACATCCTTCTGTGGTGCACCCACCACTTGCAATGTCTGGTACCCCAATTGACCTGGTGCTGCCACCACCCATCGTTCCCTACTCCTTAATTACATTGCTATGTCCACCAGCCTCTGTAGCATGTTCCTCAATGCTATGCTCCTCCTCCTGAAAGAGAATGGATATAGTGGTCGTGATGATGGGCTTGTTCAGGGTGGAGCGGAAGGTGAATTGGGCATTTTGGGATTGTAGTTGAGGAAGGGGTGGAGTGCCTCTCAGAGACGAGGCAAAAATGGATGGAAAGCTTCTATGAGGTGAGGCAAGGGCCACCGAGTGGAGGCGTCCTCTTCCACTACGTGTATTTGGGTAACGCCCAGGGACTTGCTCTACCAGAGAGGAAGTGGTGTCCGAAGCAGGAGAATGCTGGGGGCGAATCAGGCTCCCTCAGCTCCCGCCCCTGCGGCTGCGCATATGGTGTCGCATTCTTGCCATACTGTCTACAGGAGTAGGCGAAGTCCTTCCCGAATTGGGCACAATGTGGTGCAACGACACAATTGAGCTTGCGGACTGCTCAACGGAGAGATGAGTAGCCAGGGCTGAAGGGAAGATAAAATGACAATCCAGGCTATGGTGAAGTGGATGCCCGGGCCAAAATCTATGCAGCAAAGGAGATGGCAGCGTCTCCCAGTGGTTGTGGGGGAGCTAGGTACAGTCACGGCTTGAGGGCAGAGGCATTGCAGTGGTAGAGGTTGCAGAGGTTGATGGGCAAAAGTAGAGGTGAAATTCTCCTGAGGATTCATGTTTGCACAGAGCCAAGGTTGGTGACGGTTAACAGGTTGGATACAATGCTCGCGTAAAGTTCATTTATGGCTATTGTAAATTCCAATTTTGAACCACTGTGCCAAACTATGGGAGGCCATGTGGTCTTGCCACACGCCAACCTAGTCGATTTCCACCTTACTATCCTTGTTTATCACCCGCATCCGGGAGATGGGCATCCTTGTGCACCAAGTCAGTGCAAGCTTGCAATTAAGATTGGTCATGTAGAATGTTGATTATGCCAGAATGTAGGACTTGATCATGTTTAACTCCTATATTTGCTAAGAGATCGACTACCTTGTCTTTTGTCCCTTTTGATGTGAATAAATGTGGTTGCTCTTATGTTTTTCATCCATTGCTCTATTAGTTCAAGCCTGGCCACTCATATCCAGCGTTTAGCAACTCTTGAAGCAGTGCTTCCTAGTTGTATTTGAGTGACCATATTCATTAGAATTTGGGAGTCCCCCTCTATTATGATGGGATGAAAATTAAGTTGGTGTGCTAAGTTCATACCTCGCAACAATCCTTCCATTTCCGCGGAATTATTCATGTCCCATCCAATGGAGCCGAAGTATATTAGCAAAGGTCGGCCTTCATGATCTCTGAAGATGCCACCATGTCCTGCTTTACCTAGGTTTCCCTTGGAGGCCCCATCAAAATTTAGCTTTATCACCATTTTTGGAGGGGGATTCCAATGTGAGGGCTACTTGGTGATAGTGCTTACTCTATTGGGATCAAGTTGTGCCTGCTGGAGCTTAAATTTCCAGTTTGCCCATATGCTTTGTTCTTGTGCCTGGGTGGGAAAGTCCTCAGCACTCCACTATTGGAGAGCTATAGTTTCCTGAATATTCTGACATAAATTGGTCCAGATGATCTCTAAAGTAGTTCTTTGGTTTTTGAAAATTCTTTTGTTTCTTTCCTTCCAAATTGTCCAAAAAATGAAGCCCAGCAGAATTGTCCATAGCTTATTGAGAATTTTGCTATTATATGGCTCTGGAGTGTAGTTGCGGATGGTGCCTTTTATATCCCCTAAGATTTTGCAGGGCGTTGACATCAGAAAGTAAGTTTTTCCCATAATTGGTTAGCCATGTGGTAGGAATCCATGAGGTGCTGAATAGTGCTCTGGAGTCTAGTTGCGAATGGTGCCTTTTATATCCCCTAAGATTCTGCAGGGTCGTTGACATCAGAAAGTAAGTTTTTCCCATAATTGGTTAGCCATGTGGTAGGAATCCATGAGGTGCTGAATAGTTTCTTCATGATTTTGACAATTAGGACAGTAGGAGGGTCCCTAGAATCCTCTCTTGATTAAGTTGTCCCAAGTGAGAATTCTTTGATGATATAACAGCCATGTGAAAGTAGAGATTTTTGGCCATATCCCTGTAGTCCATATGCGATTCCAAGCAGGATCAACTGGTTCCTGTGTTTGGAGCATCAACTGGTAGGATTCTTTTGTTGTGTATATTCCTTTAGGTGTATATCCCCATCTTAGAACATCTTTTCCAGTATTACATCTAATTCTTTTGCTGGTGAGTTCTTTGTGTAGCTCCAAGTTATAGGCTTCAGTTTCTTGCTGTGTTATTTGTGCAGTAGGTTTCCATTTCCTGAAGCCCTGATTGGTACTTTGAGTCCAGAATTGTGCTACATGGTCAGTTTGGTTGATTTTGTTTCCATTGTGATTTGTGTAGGGTAGAATTTCTGCAATTTTTGGTCTCCGTTGCCAAGAATCCATCCAGAAACGCGCAGTTCTCCCTTCGTGTATCTCCAAAAAGCTATGCTTTTGGATGGTCTCTCTGTGTTTTTTTGTCGAATTCTAGATTAGAGATCCTGTAGCCGTGGTAGTGATTCTTATCAGCTCTTGCTGCGGACGATTGTTTGCATATTTTTCTGTCCAGATTTGTGCCCATGGATTTTGTGGGCTTGAAACCCATTGCCACCATATTCTTGCTCGCATTAATGTGTTGCTATGTTGTAGGTCACGCAATCTTAGACCTCCCTGCTTTTTGGTGTGCAAACCATGTCCCATTTTACTACCGCCCATTTTCTGTTTTGTCCTGTGGATCCCCATAAGAAGTTGCGTTGTAGAGTTTTGATTTTTTTTTAGCACCCATTTCGGAGCTGCAAGAACCGAGAAGAGATAGAGAGGCATGGATTGTAAGACTGCCTTTATTAGGACGAGCCTGCTTGCCATGTTGAGAGTTCTGTAGGTCCATGACGATAGGTGGCTTTCAATTTTCTCAATGAGTTGTTGCCAGGATGTATGCTTTAAGGCTGAGTCTATCAGTGGAGCGCCCAAATAATGAGATGGGAGTTTGGCTTGAGAGAATCCAATTATTATGGCGATGATTCTTTGAGTGGCTACAGGAGTGTGGAAAAAGAATATTTGAGATTTGGCAGTATTTATAGTGGTTCCAGAGGCTTTTGCAAAAGTTTCTAGAAGAGATTTGTAGGTGCGGGCTTCACTGACAGAAGGGTATCCAAAAAGCATATTGTCATCAACAAATTGTTGATGCGTGATCGCAGAGGTTCCATGGACAGAGATGCCTCTAAGGTCATGAGATTGAACAACTTGCTTTATAAGATGACCCAAACCTTCTGCTATAATAATAAAGAGGAATGGGGATAAAGGGTCACCTTGACGAATTCCTCTGGAAGGGGAGTAAGGTTTGGAGGGGATTCCATTAACTAGAATGGAGCAGAAGGGGGAGGTTATGAGATTCATAAGCCATCTAACCCAGGTCAGACTAAATCCGAAGGCAGCTAGAGTATGTTTAATATAGGACCAGCTAAGTTTGTCAAAGGCTTTAGAAAGATCGATTTTCAGAAGCATACCTGCCTGTTTGTTTCTCTTTAAGGAATGGAAGATTTCATGAGTCAAAATGATGCCATCCAAGATTTGACGTCCTTTAACATATCCAGATTGTTTTGGTGAAATGGGAAGAGGAAGGAGTGGTTTGAGGCGATTGGCAATGACTTTTGAGATGATTTTGTATATGCCATTGCATAGCACAATGGGCCTAAACTTCTCCGGAGTGCTTGGCTGAGCTTCCTTGGGGATGAGAGTGATGAATGTCACATTGAGAGATGGAAGTAGCCAATGCATAGCTCAGGATTCCTCTACCACATTCCAAACTTCTACTTTGATTAAATCCCAGAAGTGATGGTAAAAGTTAGATGTGAAACCATCAGGTCCTGGAGCTTTCCCATCTTTCAATTGATTTGAAGCCTCTTGTACTTCCATCAGAGTAATTGGTCTTAGCAAAAGCTGATTATGCTCCTTTGTTATAATTCTGGGAATATGTTGAAGTATTTCGTTTATTGCAGGTTGTCTATCTATAGGCGGCTCTTGATGTACTATTTTGAAGTGATTAGTGAGCTCTTTCTCGATATCTTCTTGTTTCTCCATTCTGTCTCCCTGTGGATTTTGAATATGCGAGATGGTATTATTCATTCTTCTTTGGATAGTTGTGCGATGAAAGAATTTGGTGTTTCTTTCACCTTCTTTTAGCCATCTGATTCTTGACTTTTGTTTCCAGAGTAGTTCCTCTTGTTTCCTTCTTTCTTCCAATTGTGTGAGTAGAACTTGTTCTTGACTTGCTAGTTCCTCTGTTCTGCCTCTTGTAATGATCTTCTGCTGTATCTCTCTCGTACTTTGCTCGAAGACTTTTTGCTCTTGTAAAATATTGTCGAATGTAGTGTAATTCCAAGTCTTGATTTTCCGTTTGATATGCTTTAGTCTCTGCTGGAATTTATACATAGTTGAGTTTCCATTGGGAATGAAGCTCTCCCACGCTGATTGGACCATATTTTTGAACTCAAGGCGAGTGAGCCAAAAATCTTCAAATTTAAATGGTTCGCTATTTGAATTTCCAGGATTCTTCCATTGCAAGGAAATAGGCTAGTGATCCGAGCCGGTAATGGGGAGGATTGAGGTGCATATATCACCACCTAAATGTACAGAGTTGTCTAAGATTAGATATCTATCCAATTTGGATGAGATTTGTTGAGAGCCCGTCCATTTATTGTTCCATGTGTAAGTGCCATTATCAAATGGTAAGTCAATTAGCTAGTTGTTTTGAATGTATTATTTGAAGCTATTTCTTTCATTGTCCAACTTCCTTCTGCCTCCTAGTTTTTCCTCCAGCCGAGTGATCATGTTGAAGTCACCGCCTGTGATCCAGAGTGGATGAGTTCTTGTAGAATTGAGAATTTCCAACGTCTTTAGCAATGTATTCTTTTGCATTGTATCTTGGGGGAAGTATACATTAGTCAAATGGCCATGTATGTTGGTTCTAATGAGGTGGAAAGTTGCTTGGATAAAATGGTGTGAAGCATGGAAATTTTTAAGGGAGATGTGTTGCGTATTCCAGGCTATAGCAAGCCCTCCCGAAGCGCCTATTGCGTCTACTATAACAGTCTGACATCCCGCCCAGGTTTTGGATAAGATGGAAGCTAAAGTACTAGTATTACATTTTGTTTCCTGCATAAATACAATATGTGGTTGTTCTTGCTGAATCATGTTCTTTATCATCTTGTATTTCCCAGGACCGTTAAGTCCTCTGACATTCCATGAGATGAGCTTCATGGTTGACCTGTAGGTAAGGAACGGTAGGATTTAGTCAACTTGGAGAACCTTCCGGACTCCACTAGCATTTCCTCAATGAGGATGGTGCATTGTAGATCTGTCTTTCTCCCTCTCTTCTTCCCATCTTTGGTGATATGTTTCCCATCCCATTTATATCCTTATTGTATGCCCAGTGTGTTGTGCTGATGCACTCTTGATAGTACTACTTCCAGATTTTCAAGCTGTCTATCCGGTATTGTGTCGAACTCTTTCCTCTTGCATGCTTGCTCTAGACTGAAAATGTCTATATCCCCTAGATCAAAGCTTTTAGGTTCTTCTTCCATTAAACTTTGTTGACTGTTGTCCTCCATGTGGGGTATTGACTTAAGAGGATCTTCCAACAGATTATCAATGTCCATTACTTTAGTGGACCAAAGGGATTTGTGGTGATCATGGATGGGAATGGGTTGCGTGGTTGCTGTTTGCGGATTAGAGGTGTTAGCTAGCGATGGTTGATTGGCTTCATTATGGATAGGTGCAGTAAAAAGTTTAGTGGATGATGCAGAGGTTGCCTTTGCTATCGTGGAGGGATCTGATTCAGGCATGTCTAGGTTTGACAAAATGCCAAAGCTATTGCTTGAGGATGGCACATCGGAGGATGGTGTAACATTTTTTGGTGCTGTAGGAGGTTTTTTAGTATGCTTCTTTCTACAGGCAACTTTGGTAAACCCTTCCGGATCAAACTTTCCCCCATTGTATGCAGATTTAGGAGGAGTGTTTAAAGGACAGTCACGGAATAGATGTCCATGGGCATGGCATCTCCTACATCTGAAAGCTACATGTTCATAGTCTATGGGTTGAATCCGTTCGAAGTCATCGTGAAGGAGACTTACCGAGTCTGTGAGTGCCTTGCCCAGTTTCATGTAAACGCAGATACGAGCATAGGAGGTGTACCAATGAAGCTTTGTTTCCTCTGCTGTCTTTATGAATTCTCCCAACCCATTACCAATGGCTTTAAGTGATTCTTCATCCCAGTATTCCAGCGGTAAGGAGTACATGCAAATCCAAACTAGCGCCGAGCTGAAGTCTTCCTTGTCTGGATTGAATCTTTCTATCCAATCTCGTAGATAGAGACCTGATGCGTTAAAGAAATAGGGTCCTCAATCTAGGACGTGATTTCTGTCTTCAATGCAGTTAAAGATGGCTGTGAAGAAGCCTTTGGGGCCTAGTTGTAGGGTAACATGTCCTTTGGGCTTCCAATTTGAGGTTATCCATCCTTACAGAGCTTTTTCGGTGGGCCAGTAGCCTATGAATTTACCTATCAATGCATGGTCTTTCATGTGTTGTATATGTGCATTGATTCTGTGACTGGGTAACTCAATCTTGGGTCGTTTTGTTGCAATGGGTTTGCAGGTGGACGACGATGCCTTCTTTAGTTGCTCAGATGCTGCAGGGCTATTTCCTATTTCCTTTTCCAGATCCACTTGGTCGTTCTTCTTCTGCTGCTGCGCAGGGCGTACTGCTAGCTGCTCTGCATTCTCATTTGAAGTCTTCTCTTTTCCGCCTTCAAGTGGCCAGTCTCCATTGTTGTAGTTTGTGGGGGGGGGGGGGGGGGGGTGCGATGCCTCCCCCATCAGAATGTTCATGGTTTTGGCTACCAACTGCGCCAAACCTGCACTGGCAGCAGTACTGCTTGGTCCTGAGAAACTGCTTTCTCTGTCTCTGCGCCGTGTAAGGGTTTGTCAGAAACCCTAGTCCGCCATTTTCCTTTGCTTTCCTAGCACAATAAATAACCTATTAGTAGCATCATAATAATGTCAATAGTACTCAATCTATTTTAATGAATAACCTGTTGTCCTCTAAAATGTCATCATCATAGTGTCAATAACGTAAAACATGCCTTAAACACAATTGATCAAATAATTGTAAATTAATATTGAATATAACCATTTTTTTTATTATTAATATTGAATACGACCATTCTTCTTTTTATATATATTATATTAAAATATGACCAATTTTTTTTTTTTATATGGATATTATATAATTGTACCTCATCCATTGGCATTAACCGATGTTTCTATCCGAAATTATACTTATAACACATAACTTGCAAATGTTTAGCCTTAGTCTCTTCCTACATATTTGTTGTTTGGTTGTCATGGTGTATCGAACCCGTACCTCTTGCATGCAAAGCGAGAGCTCAACCATGTCACCTACATACCCAAGGAAAGTGTTGTTTTCCGTTTATTTAACCAAGTTTCTCGGCAAATGCAAAGAAACGAACATATTAAAATGATTACACTGCAAATATTAAGAAAATTAATTCCTTAAGTTATGTTTTTAAAAGAATCAAATTTCTTGACGGTAATTTCATTCGAATCTTTCTTTTTTGAAAACATAATGCTCAATAATTAATTTTCAAAATAATTTCTAACATGTTTATATAAATAAATATATAAAAGATGCATTTTAATTTTGGGTTTTTTTAACCTCCCAAAAAATCATATTTTTAAATTTAAATATTTTTAACAATGTAAAGAGTTAAAGTATTATATTTTGAGATATTTGATCTTTATTCATATTTAATAGATAAGGATTAACATGAATCTAGATGGATTATTAGTAAAGTATATTATTTTAAAAAGTTAATGTGATTTTAATGTTATATTCACTTATTTATGGTAATCTATTTTATATTTGGTTGTTGCATGTATATTTCTTACAAAAGAATTGGTTTTTTATATCCTTTCATCACATATTATGAAATAAGATTATAAAGTTATAATGTTTATACCATTAACTATAGAATTGTGATTATATTTTAACTTAATGTATTTTCTAATACTTAATTATATTAATATCGAATGTTGTATGTTCAATTTTCAAATTCTCCAAGGTTCAATATCATAATCCTTATTATTACATTGATAGGAAGTAGCTCGACACTTGCATGGTGAGTTCACTTGAGTGCTTTAGTGCTTTGAGCTTCATTTAGAAGGTCTTAGGGTCAATCCCCTAGGTTGGTTTCCTTCGTTGCACGCTTCGTTCAAGCTACCTATAAGGTCAATTGTCATAATCAACATTAACACGTTTACACTAGATAGCACCTATGAAATGGAGGAAAGGGCTCAAATGTTTCTCCATAAGATTTGGTGTAGTAAAAAGAAGTAGCCCAACATGACTCAAGTAGTGGTTGAGCGCTTTAAGCTTCATGTAGGAGGTCTTGGGGTTGATCCCCCAACTCGGTTTCCTCTATTGTGTGCCTCACTTGAGATCCCTATTGAGCCAAACAACATTTGTATTAATGTTGACAAGTTTACACCAAGTATCATATGTAAAAGGCAAGCATGTGCTTAAGGTTTCCCCATAAGGTTTTCCTTGTAGAAAAAATAAAGTAGCCCAACATGACCTAAGTGTGCACCAACAAATGCTCTATAAATCACTAAATATCATCCAAAACCATAATGCTTGAATCCTTCCATTTAAACCTAATTTCAATCTTCATTACACTAAAGTGGAAATATATTAAAATTGTCTAAACCCCCCACCCTAACTTTTTTACCTTTATTGGTCCTAGTACGACATCATTGATATCGACATGTATAATTTCCATTAGATATGTGTCCGCTATGATTAATATGGACTCTATTAAAATTAAATTGTGTCCATTTTGCTACCCCCAAGTATGATAAGAATAAATGGCTAATATATTTATGCAGAATAGACATTGAACTATAAACTAGCAAGAATTATTATATGTTTGGGGTGTAATAAGTTTCAATCTTGTCAAGGATTAAAGTCTTATAAGAATAGGGAAACTTTACTTGTACACTTGAATGAGTATGCAAGTTTATTCTTTTGATGTATTTATTCTTTTCGATTTATAAACAACACAAATAATTTAAGAAATCTATCTCCTAGGATTAATATTCCATTTTTTCTGTCCTCTAGCGACAACCACTAGAGTAGTAATTTCTACTAACACTTGTTGCAGAAAGCATGTAATAGAATGGTGAATCCACTGGGGATATGATACAACATTCATATCCTTGGTTGTGGACAAATGGGTAGGACTCCTATCCCTTTCATCACTTATTGATTTCCATTTCTTGTTTTTTAGGCGCTTTTCATCCTTTCCTTGTTATTTGTATGTTATATATTATGGGAAATATACATAATAGATCTGGAGATAGGGTTCCAACAATTGGAAATCTTTATTGTAGCCAATGCAAGTCTTGTGAAGGACAAGCAAATTATGTCAACACAAATTATGTGAGGAAAAGTGTGTTGAGTCAATGAAGAAACAATTGGGGGAAAACTACACTACCCACAAAGCTTTCTAGGTACAATATACAAGGGCTAAAAACTGTAATTTTTCTAATTTTTTCTTGATTTTTACCATTGTTAGTGTGTTCTGTAGGGTCATTAGTCCCTCTTATAGTATACCCTTAGTGGACTTAGTCCTTTGTTGTTTTAGATCCAAGGATTTGGACCAAAACCATGCAGGGTTTTTTCATATTTTTCCAACAAGAGATCCCTTAGGGAAGCTTGTTGTTTGTTTACTACCATATGGTTTAGGAGAAATGTATAAGAGTTAATTAATCTAAAAATTATACATCTTCCACATAGGACTTAAATAAAGAAGTCTCCTTATGGGAGTCTAGTATTCATCCACAAATAATCCCTTGTTGGAAAACCCTTTTATTTTAGATTTTTTAGCCCTATTTTGCCTTTTGTTTTAAGCCAAAGACCATGCCTATTTGCTATAATATGAAGCTTTTTATTCCATAAATGATAAGATTAGGAGCAAAAGAAAATATTTATCTCAATTTCTAAGTATTTTATTTGTGAAATTAGCCTATTTTGTGGACCCTAATCGATTGGTTGAAACTTTTAGGCCATAATATACTACCTTATTTGAGATTGGATTTAGTTTACATAACAAGTATTCTTGAGTATGGAAAGTAATTTAGAATAGGAAAGAATCTCTTCATTTAAATTCCTCTTTATCTACTTGCTCGCTACTTACTTATATCATTATTTATTGAGTATTGCTTATTCTTTAATTTCAAGTAGTTTTAATCTCTATTGATCACACCACATGTTGGGCATGGAATCCCCCCAAGGCATGTTTTGGGGCTTAAGGCCCAAGTTTTGACCAAGTCCTTTGTAAATGCTCCACGATTTGTGGGCGCGGAGCGCAAAGTCATAGTAGAGTCACAGGGTTGTCGGCTTGATAAACCTACCCATGGTCCGCGGACCATGGGATTGTATAAATAGAGCGAGGCTCTAAGTGTATAAGATAGGAATGAAGGAATAGAGTAGAAGCATGATGAGTCTAAGAGATTGAGTCAAAGTGTAAAGTGTTTTTTGGGTCATAGAGTAGGAGAAGGCTCTACAGCTGAGTGTGTAGAGGCCTAGTAGTCCACAGTTGAGTGCACGGACCCCTGCAACTGAGTCCGCAGGGCAGGTCGGGTCTGTAACCATTGGAAGCATTAATAAAGAGAAGTGTTATCATATTTATGTGTATCTTTTCCTGTTTAATGTATTATTGGGTATAAATTTCAAGTGTACTGTTTATTTGCTATGCAAACTCATATGGATGTGTTGTATAAATAAATACAATGTAAGGCATCGATCTACGTGAAATGGTGTAGGAAGATAAGTAAGATCTCAGGTGTGATTTAGGGAAATAGCACAAAGCGCTGCTCCAGCAACGTGGAAGCCCCACAGCCCCTAGTTAGGGTTGCATGAAGGCAAGTATATCAGGGCAGGGAAGTGCGTGAAGTAACCTACGTGAAGGGACTAACAGTTGGACCAAATTAACCTCTCAGACATCTCGAGGGTGTGGAAACCTGGTTCCAGCACCCCCCCATACTACTTCGGGTGAGGCCTTAGTCCGCGCTCCGTGGACTGTTGCCAAAAGGGCCAGTGGTACAAGTATTTGTTTGGCTAAATTAACTCTGAACCTGGGTCAGGCCCCAACAAGCCAATAATTGGTTCCATTGCTAGGACCGGGATCTTCATAGAGACATCTGATGTCGTATCACTGGAATCCAACAAATAAAGGAATTGAAGATTGGTTGGATAGGAAGATTCACTAGTTCGCAATGTAGGAGAATAGGAATTCGCGACTATCAAAAGAAGACTGGTTAGGATGCTACTTATACACAAAGATCCACGAAAGTTTCTTCACATCTTTCCCTACTAAGCTATACGAGTGGATCGTGAAGCTAGCAGATAGCCAAGGAATGTGCAAGCTCGACAGACCTATTGTGTGGACTCCAGAGTTGGTGCGCAAATTGGAAGCATCAGAGGATAATATCGCGCATGCTATTGCTCACTGGCTCGATCAAATTATAGGAGGATTCAACACCAAGTTCGTTGTAGATATTTCAGTCAGGTATAGTGAGGCAGAACGACGCTTCCTCAAAGGACCACGAGGTAAGTACGTTAAGTCTTTGAACACTTGGATTAAAATGCTACTGTGTGAAAAGCGGGTTATACGAATAAATTGATGTTTGGGGCTACGCGAAGTGGGAGAATCTACATAAACGAAGGTATTACAAACTTAGAAACTAGCCCCTTGATTTCACCTCCATGAGGGAATGAGGAAGAGCTTGCGAAGGTCTCACCAAGAAGTGCGATCGATTTGATAAGGCAGAGGATTCCGTGCATACCACCCCCACCCACACCACTGCCAATTTCACCATCTTCACCTCCATATTCACCCATACCACCTCCACCACCACTTGCGAGTCAATATAGCAAGCACGATAAAGTTTCCAGTATTCAGGGGAGTAGGGAATGAAGATTTGGACCAGTTTGGTTTGTGATAAAAGTTGTATGGGAAGCGCAGGGAGTTACGGATGACAATATAAAGAAAGCAACGTTGGTCAGTGCTTTGCAGGATTGCGCGCTGACCTGGTACATTAAGCATTCCAATGATAATCTGAATGCAGGGATCGTAGATATTCCAATGGCGCTAAACAAAGAATTTAGCAGGCCGAAGTCAGAGGCGCAGTCGATCAATGGGTTCAAGGAAATCATAATGCTACTAGGCGAGACCCCTTGGGAGTTGGATCAGAGACTGAAGTGCATAATTCGCAAAGCTAACATGACGTTGACAGATGGACAACACCGCGAATGGTTTGTAGCATCATTAACGCTGCATATAAGGAACGCACTGTCACAACAGAGGCTAACAACTCAAGCTGAGGCCTTAGAGATCGTGATGAGATTGCACGAGACCCCGATACAGGATCCCAACCTGGGGTTCAATGAATTCACATGCAATTGAAAAACTTGTGCCTTGAGATGCTGAGTTTGAAGCAAGATAGGACGGCTCGCCTAGAAGTGCACAATGAGATATGGTGCATAAAGTGCAAGGGTCAGGGACATGACAAAGATCATTGCCCGGTGTTCGTGAACTACCTCGCGAGAGAAGGACCAATGCCATTAAGACCGGAGGCACAAGCAGGACCGAGTGCGGTGCCTACATTATGGTGCGCAATTTTTCAGATATGAGGAAAGCATGCTCTAGATAACTGCCATTTATTACAGAAGTACACACATAATTCACAGTAGTTGTTCTGTAATTTTTGTAGATCAGTGGGACATGATGAATGCACCTATAGAAGTTATGAGCTGATGATGGATCAGACTCCTACCTACATAGTTCAGGCCGAAACACGGCCCCTTAAGCAAAACGCAGGAATGGTGTGAACCGGATTCCAAGGGCGTAGTCAAGGCCGAGGTGGAGGGCCTGGAAGAGGTCATCGATAGCTGATATGTTACAATTGCGGAGGGCCAAGACATTATGCTCATGATTGTACAAGTCCAACGTTTCCATCATGCTTGTATTGTACGTTTAATCATGAGACGGAGGATTGTCCGACACTAATAGCACGACTGCGTGATAAAAGAGCGCTCCAACCTCCCCCGACTCAGAACCTGCAAATGATGAGGTCTGAGCCGCGCGAGGAAGACCCTAATGTGAATATTGTGCTCCAAAGTAGAATTATGATAGGGGATGACAAAGGCAAGCAGCCTGAAGAAAGTACTTGGGTTCACAAGGCTCCAACAAAGGAACCAGAGTTTGATTTGGAGCATGCTAAGTAAACCTTCATGGAAGCCAATAAGAGCTTCATTGATGCCTCCACTTCAGGAAGTAAAGACATACCGGAGCAAAAAATGGAGCCATCTATGCTCACAACGTTCCTGGAAACATGCATGAAGCTTTTGCGCAAAAACAAGGCTATAAAGCGGCTACATGAACTCATAAATAGATGTGCTAGGACCATGCCTGGAGAACTGTGCATAGTCCGAAAGCTCGGAAAGCACACAACGCAAACGGGAAGGGAAATGAGATTGACCATGTAGATTGGAAAATATGAGATGGACGAAGTAATTATGGACCTAGGATCAGACGCGAACATTCTATCGAACAAAACATGGGAGCGCATGAGAAGGCCTACGCTGCAATGGTATCCTATCCAACTGCGAATGGTGAACCAACAAAAGATCCTACCTATGGGGAGATTGCTAGGAATCATAGTGGATATCCAAGGAGCAAGTGCGCCAGCAGACTTCGAAGTAATAGAGATTGTTGATGACAGCAATCCCCACCCTGCACTATTAGGAATAGATTAGGCCACTGACATGAATGGGGTGATAAATCTGAAGAAGCACAATATGGTTTTTGAGAAAAATTCTATACGCGTAGTTGTACCTTTGGACCCTACAGAAGGATCACGCTACATAGAGCTAGTGTGTGACTATGAAAGCGACGATGACTTGGACTGCATCTACAAGATAACTGCACAAGATAAAGACTCCGTAAATCCAACGACAGATGGATGAATCTCATGGGAGCATGAAAGCTCCTATACCTCGGATTCTGACGAGGAGATAAAATGATGGCAGAAACAGTTACACGAGGTAACCACATTGAACTATAACATGATGAGGAGATCGTTGCATTGCGTATCAATGAAGGTAAGGGATCTGCTTACGTATGATGGGTTAAGTGAGGTGGATGACTTATTGAATAGATTTGAAAGAGAAGTGCCAGAACAACAATGTTTCGAAGATTTGAAATGGGTACTATGCACTACGCCTGCGAAGTGGTGGGGTACGCGCCAAAGAAGCTTTCAGGATTGGCGCAAATGCAGGAGGATGATGCACATGTGGTTTGGGGAGCTCATATGTGATTAAAAGACAAGTATGATGGACGGGATGATCCACATGCACACCTCGCCAAATGGACAAGGGTCTATGGGGAAGAGCCACAACCTGAGTAGGTTCACATGTTCTATAATACTTTGGATATTATATGCATGAAATGGTATATAGAGACGGAGCACCGCCATGGAACAAGTGAATGGGATATCTTGCACGAAGGGTTCCTGTTAACCTTCACGTTTGAGGATCGTTGGTGGGATATTGTTGATGATGTGCAACAAGTTGTAAAATCAACTATCTTTAAAATACCCCAGGAGCCATTCGAAGTGATTCAACCTGAATGGGGGAGCTAGCTGAGCTGCACGCTGGAGTGTTACAACGTGAATACTGAAGAAGGCAATGAAGATCCGTGAAAAATTAACATTCCAGAAACTGAAGGCTATCGCGAGGCTCAGGGGCCATTAATTGAAGAACCTGACATAACTGTGCCAGTAAAGACAAAGCAGGTAAACATTGGTACGGAGGTCAAACCTAAGTATGTAATGCTCGACGATTACTGGGATGACACGATGGTGGATAAGGTCGTTGAGTTACTCCCCGAGTACCAGGACTTATTACCGACCAAGATCATGGATTTAAAGGGAATCGTTGGTGACTTAGGGATGATGAAGATCACCTTAAAACCCAATGTAAAGCTGGTTAAGTAGAGGCCTTACCACTTGAATATGAAGTACAATGAAAAGGTCTGCGTAGAACTAGACAAAATGCTTGCAGCTAGAATCATTGAGCCAATGGAAGAATCCAACTGGGTAAGCCCTATGGTAGTACAGTAAAAGAAGCAGAAGGGTGAGATAAGAATATGCGTGGACCTCAGAAAATTGAATGACGCATGTGTGCATGATCCATTGCCAACTCCATTCACAGATGAAGTCCTAGAAAATGTCGGGGGGCAAGAAGCATATTCTTTCACTGGAAAATTCTCAGGGTACCACTAGATCAAAATTGCACTGGAAGATCGGAGTAAGATGACCTTCGCGACTGAATGGGATGCTTTCAATACACTGTTATGCCATTTGGGTTGAAGAATGCGCCGACCATATTTTCGCGCATAGTTGTTGCAACATTCAAAGAATATATCCACAAATTCCTAGAAGTTTATATGGATGATTGGACTATATTTGGATTGGTTAAGCACCATGTAGCAAGCTTACACTTGATGTTGGATACTTGCCGATGACACCAAATCGCGTTGAACCTCAAGAAGTGTATGTTTCTCGTTCCCTTTGGGAACCTATTGGGGCACGTGGTTTGCAAATAGGGATTGATGGTAGACCCTGTGAAGATTGCAGTGATTCTGAATTTGGAAGCACCGCATAGTGTCAAGCAGTTGTGCACTACCCTAGGACATACAGGGTACTATAGGAAGTTCATCAAAAGCTATGCCTAGATCACCACGCTAATGGATAAATTATTGAAAAAGGATGTCATGTTCT
>APFE030681529.1:53627-134266 GCA_000404065.3 Pinus taeda
TACCAAATCTTACCAATTAAAATTAAAAATCTCTCTAAAGATGAGGATCAAGAAATGTAAAATAAGACGTGAAATTACTTGTAGTTGGGGATTTGCTCTATTGGAAGTTATCCCTTAAAAAGGTAAGTGAACTTTTTTCTAGTAATAAAGATAAAACATTTTGGTGCTATTTTGGTTCTTTATTTATTGTTGTACTCGTTTAAATTTAACTCTTTTTAATAATAAATATGAGTTAAATAATACAAAAATAATACTATATTATATTTAAACTTTTGATAAGTAAAATATTTAATTATTTCTTAATAAACAACTCAAGGAATACTATTTTTTCCACATACTTATCACGAGATAGCTATTAAAATTCATGTTTTCACATTTCTCCTAGCTAATATTACATCATGTTCACAATCATAAAGACATGTCTACTTTAAATAATTTATTGATAAAGACATAAAAATAGATATTTATTTTACATAATCTAAATAGGAAAGAAAAATGCATTACCAAGTCTATTAGAAAGTCAAACAAATGTCTTTCAATCACCATCACATTATTTATCATTTAATTCTTAGCCATAAAATATTTATTAATTCAACTTTTATTTATAATTACCATTGAAAAGAAAAGTCAAAATTGTTCCATTATCCACGAAGAAAAATTAAAACTTCTCATGCATCCATGTAAGCCCATTTGTTTCTCTTATGGTCCATAAAAAAATGTAATCAACATTTTATACATGCATAAGACCTCCTTTTGGTTTAAATAATGTTGCAAGAAATGTAACTTAAATATAGTAAACATGACTTTACCTCTCTTGTCAAGAATTTAATCTTACATATTAATACATAATTTTTTCATTGTTAAAGTCTTGATAGCCTTTATCACTACATGATTTATGTTGATTCTGAACTAAATAAGAAGAAAAAACATTTGAACTAATTAATAAACCAATAAGTATCTAAATCAAGAATAAATCTTCAATGTCATTTCTAAATTCAATATTTTCTCATTTTGGTTATATTCTTCTCATTTTCCAATTTGAGAAGTATTGTGACCTTGAATCCTTATTATAATAGATATTGTACACAATTGGAAATAATTAGTTTTAAGTGTAAAAATGTTTCCATTGCAAAAAAACATGTAAAAATGTTTGTGAATCTTACCAATTATATAAAATGCCAACAAGATGAATAAAAAATAATGTAACTAGCAAAATAAAGAAAACAAAAATGTACAATCATAGTATAAATGATGAAATAACACAAGTACCTATCTCTCTCCATTATCATCACCCAGATTATCTTCCTCACTTGGCATGATATCTCTTTGTCTGCATATTCTCCTCTCTATAGAATGCAATCATTTAGACATGCATGATATGATATGTACTCAACACCCAACATTTTCAACAATTGCTTTGCCTCTTCCCAGCTACCCGACAAGACATTATCACTCGGAAGAACTTTATCTTTGAATAACCTGCACTTGGTGGGGAATATAATTGTACAATGTCAATATTTAACGTTTGTAAAATCGACCATTTTTAATGTTGATTGTGTGACAAGATTTCTCAAAATATAATGGACTTGATCGATCATGCTGGTGAATTACCTCAATATTGTCAAGAAACATGCATTCAACATGCCAAACTTTGCTTTCAAGTTGTACACCAACATTGTTGTCCCCAACTAAGTAGACTTTGACTTGATGCCAAGTCCAAAGAGAGGGGTTGTGGAAGCAGATTTCAGGCTTTTGAATAAGGTATCGGTGATATGAGCATCATCACCTAGCTCATCATTTTGGAATGAATCTAACAACATTTCCTCCATGGCAGACACGTAAGTAATCATCCATACCAACCTTTATTTCATTGCCTCTATTTCCAACTTTTGATGAATAACTACTATTGTTGTAGTCATTCTCATCTAGGTGGATATTGGTGGCCACCTGCCTATTGCACCTAGACCCCCTAGTCAGTTTCATATCTTTCTTTAATTGTAGCACAATTTACTAATTTTTGCATTTTTTCGGGTCCTGAACTTGGAGAGGTTTTGAGGCCCTAAACGAAGTTGTTTTGGAAAAATTACTTTGGTGATTGCTATGTAAATTGCATCAAGAACTGTAGTCCTCAGAGAGATCTTTCCAATGACGTATCATACATGCCAAACGGAAACAATATGAGCAAGTTATGGCCCCAGGGATTTTGGTTGCCCAACTAACCCCAACGAGGCCCTTAAACTCTTGTTGTTACATCTCCTCAGGTTAGGGTTTTGGTTGCTTCGGGTTTTACCTTATTATTCAATAATAAAATGGCCCTTGACACTCATTGTAACTTAGTTCAAAGGCATGTATCTACCACATATCTTCTCAAAGATAAACTACCATCACTTGAGATATCTTATTCCTATTCTATTTGTAAGCATAGTTCAATATTTTTCTGTTAATTAAATAAAGCATTTTTCTACTACATATCTGTGTTTATGATTATATCTGTAAGTTTTTATGTTCTTGATTAAGTTCGAATAAGTGGTATCAAAGCTATTTTTCTTTTCTTTCGTTTTAATGCCATGACCGCTTACAGCTCGCAACCTCTGTTGCCCGCCCGCACCTGCCCCCATAACCCTGTGGACTAAACCTCTGTTCTCCCCTGCGTTTTTGATCCGGGTAACTACCTGACTGATCCCTGCTATTGTAGTATACACCTTTCCTCACAGATTTTCCTCCTCATCGATTTTAATAACCTTCACCATTTACTGTTAGTGTTTTTGTCCTCTTCTAGCAGCTGCCATAAAAAAATCTTGACAGTTATGGATGAGTTGGGTGCCTTTGCAGGTCCTTCAGAGGATGTGCCCATTTGGACACCCATTAGGACCACTGCTTCCAGTTTATTCCCCTTCATGTCTAACCTTACCGATGAAATAGAGGCTCTCCCACTATTTTCTCACCCTCGCATCCCGCTGGTTTCTCTCTTAGAAGATTCGCCCTCTCCCCCTGAGTTCATCTCTCAGCCCCTCTCACAGCACTCCCTGGCCCTTATCGATCCTTCGTCTAAACCTTGCAATGCTTCTCTCGAAGGTGATACTACCCTTAACCCACCTCCGGCGGTGAAAAACCCCCCTCCTTCAGAACATCCCCAAGGTTCTTCGACCCCCTCTAGGGGACATTATATGGGAATTAGACCGATCTCTGGTATTTTCGCTACTATTCTGTAGGCGGTGACCGAAAACCCTAGGGTTTCTCCTTCTTTGGGACCTTCTCAACCCTCCTCGACTCAGGAAACATCGACTGCAGGGAATTTTGGGGTTTCTATAAAGAAAAGGGGTCTTAAGCTTTGGACCAATGCAGTGCCCCTCAATTTTGCTGAGGACATTAAACTACTAGATGCTATGGACATTGCCGAAAAGGTGCTAGTTGGTTGGGTATGCAATAGACATTACAGTGTGGCAAAATTACAACAATGGGTCTCAGAGGTCTGGGGTGAAAACCTGAAGGAAACCCTGAAGGTACAAACACTCATCAAAGGTTGGTTTGCATTGCATTTCAGCTGTCTAGAACATACAAACTAGGTGCTTTCCACGGTTTGGCACCTTGATCAAGCCCCTGTACTTCTCAGAAGATGGACTCCCCTTTCTGACCCGGAGTGAGAAAGGGTCGATGCCGGCCCTATATGGGTTCGACTGCTGGAACTTCCCTTACATTTTTTTATGGAAGATGTCTTCAAGCGCAATGGGAATGCCCTCAGCATTTAGCTCACTTTTGACGATTCATACTAAACTTCGGGGAGAATGGCTTACACCAGGATATTGGTACACCTAGATCTTTCAAAGGGCTTGCTTAAGTACATAGACATCCGATGGAGGAACAATACCAGAGGACAACAACTGGATTATGAGGGCGTACCATTTCATTGCCAGAGGTGCCATAAGGTAGGGCATCTTTATAAAGACTGCCCCCTACTGGCCAAAAATAAAAATCAGCGCTCAGCACAGGAAAAGGTGACCCACCTGCATACTCCTCAGGATGCACAACGTAGGAGCCAGGCTTCTACAGCTCCACAGAAACCCAGTTGCTTTTGAGATCCTAGCCAGACAGAAGAAGAATCTAGTAGAAGATACTACGACACCCCCATAACCAAAGAAGTGAGGGCGGCCCCCCAACCGTCCTCAACCACCTCCTCCTACTCGTCCTCAGTCGCCATCCGAGGGCTTGCCCTCGTCGGGTATGAATCATTCCTACATCCCTATTTCCTCTTGCTGCTCATATCATATTGATTGCATTTTATCAAACTCTTTTTCTGATCTACATGTCATGAACCCATCCTCTGAACATCTGGGATTGGGACAGGATTCTAACCCCCATTTCACCGCTTCGCTCACCTGCCTGATTACATCTAACCCCATCTTCTCACCTATCCCCTTCTCGACTACTCCCTCTCATCTCCCATCATCTACACCTATCTTCCAGGTCCCCCCACCTAGGGGATACATGAATCACTCGAAATCAAAGAGACAAGCCCAGGACCATGTTGGGCTTGATATACTCCACTCTCCCCCTCCCCCTAAACTCCATAGGGGTCGACCTTCCAATCTATCTAAATCCCAAGGCACAACTGAAGATGAGATTGCTTTGGGGGTTCAATATACCATCCCAGGGATGCTTAGAGCCAGAGAATCCTAGTCTGTCCCCCCTCCATGAAGATTTTCTCTTACAATTGTAGAGGGCTGGCTAGGCCAGACGAAAAAATAGCTCTTCGTTGTTTGCTAGAAAATGTTCCGCTTGATATTATTTTCCTACAAGAGACCTTCGAACCTATATTAGACATCTCACAGTCCCTCCAAAACATGCTTCCTGGATGGATTTTTATTGGACTTGATGCACATGTGAGGTCGGGAGGATTAGCTTTGGGCTATAACTCCCATACCATCAAGATGCTCAATTGCTGGGGTGGTTTAGGCCATCTTGGAGCAGATATCAGATCTGTTGAATTGGGTATGAATTTTCAGATATAAAATGTTTACGGGCCTTGCCAGAACATACCTGCTTTTTGGCAGAACCTCCTGAGTACTGATTTATTTTTGACTGCCCACCTGATCCTTGGTGGGGACCTTAATTTTTCCATTGGACATTCTAAATCCTAGGGACACAGGGCACAATGAAACCCCCTTTCAGATTACTTTCTATCTAAACTAGATGCTCACCACCTGATTGACATCCCCTCTGCAAAACCCCAAGCGACATGGAGGAACAACAGGACTGGGGAAGACAGTTTGGCCTGCAGGCTTGACTGCAAGCTTGACCGCTTCCTTGTCAAAGAAAAGGTTATGGACTTGGGTTTACATATCAGACATTGGGTAGGTACATGTGGGATCTCTGATCACCTACCCATTACTTGGAAATTGATGGAGGGCAAACAAAACCTAAAGGACCCTTTAAGTTCTATTCTGTCTGGCTCAAGGATTACTCCTATAAAAGAATGGTCACTAATTTCTGGAAGGCCAACCCCCCTGGGAGGAGAGAATACAATACTAAAGGATTTATACACAATCTTACAATCCTGAAGAGAATGTCCAAGCTTTGGGCACATAACAAAAGAGTACAGGAGGAACAATCTCTTTGTAGGATTGAATATGAAATTGTTGCATTTGAAAATGATCTTGGAGGAATATACACCTCAGAGGAACATAAGGAAATGATGGTTTCTCATTATGCTGAAAGAGAAAAAATTCTCAAGGATAAGGAGGAAACCTGGTGCCTAAGAAGCAGAGCCATTTGGATGCTTCAAGGGGACGAAAACACAATTCTATCACAAATTCGCCAATGGAATAAAGGCGATCAACACCATATGGTAGCTAGAGAATGAGCAGGGGTAGATTGTTAATACATTCCCACAATTCACTGAACTTTCATCCTCTCATTTCAAAAGCACATACCGTGCCCCTAGGGATATCAACTTGGTAGAAATTATCAGGGTTGCACAAATCTTCCCCAGATTTGTGGATCCTGAGGAGGGAGGTGAATTAATAAAGCAGTTACTTTGGAGGAATTGGAATACACCTTAAAGTGGTTCAAAAAGGATAAAAGTCGGGGACCTGGTGGCTGGTCGATTGAATTCTACTTGGCTTTCTTCGACACCATTGGGGAAGACCTGCTCAAAATTGTTGAGGACTTGAGAACCAGAGGATATCTTGAAACCTCAATCACCTCTACTTTCATTGCACTCATTCTGAAGAAAGACAACCCAGACTCATTCGAGGACTTTCGTCCCATATCTCTCTGCAACTACATATATAGGATCATAGTTAAGATCATTGCAAACAGGATGAAACCTATTCTTTCTAATCATATCTCTCCAGAACAATTCACCTTCCTACAGGACAGATAGATCCATGAAGTTGTAGGTATTGCTCAGGAAGTAATACATCCTCTACACTCTAGGCATGGCAAAGGTATGATTATGAAGTTCGATTTATCAAAAGCTTTCGACATGGTAAATTGGCTTTATATTATAATGTTGTTAACCCATTTAGGTTTTCCTTACTTATTCATCAAATGGATCATGAGTTGCATTACTAACATCCCTTTCAGCATTCTGGTGAACGGAAGTGCCTCTCCCTTCTTTACTTTTAAAAGGGGTCTGAGACAGGGATGCCCTCTCTTGCCTTTGCTCTTCGTGCTTTTTATGGAAGGATTAAGTAATTTCATCAAAGAAGAGAATCGAAGGGGCAGATTAAAAGGTATAAAGATAACAGAAGGTTGCATCCTGACCCATCTTCTCTTTGTAGATGATATCCTGGTTTTTATTAATGGAAGTATTGGGGACATTAGTATCATCAAAGAAAATTTCTCCCTTTTTCAAGCGGCAATAGATATGATCATAAACAACAGTAAGTCCACTTTAACAGCAGTTGAATGTACTTCGCATGAGATCTATTTTTCTTTGCAACGATTCCATTTCACTCAGCTGCAACTATCTGATGGCTTAAAATATCTAGGTTAAAAGTTGAAGCCACTTGGCTACAAAATCATTGACTGGACTTGTCTCATCTCCAAGATGGAGAAAAGACTTAATACCTGGTACCTCAAATACTTCTCACATGCAGGATGGCTCACTCTAATCAAAAGCATCCTGGAGGCCACTCCAGTATATTGGATGTCCCTGGCTTGGATAACTAGAGGCATTCTCAATAGAATACAATCCCTCTGATACAGATTTCTTTGGCAAGGGAACAAACATAGCAGGATTTTTGCATGGGTCAGGTGGGAGGCTCTGAACCTACAAAAAAAATGGGGGGGTTGGGGCCTAAAAAGTTAGAAGACTTCTCATCAGCACTTGCTGCCAAACTTGGTTGGAAATTAGTATCAGCAGACAACCTTTGGACAAGGGTTATATATGCCAAATATATTGCTCTGATGCACATCATGAACTGGATTAGAAGGACTCACCTAAGTACCTTGGGCATCTCTATTATCTGGAAGGCCATCCTAAAAGCTTTGAACCCTATTAGAGAAGGCCTCACTTGGAGAATTCGATCCGAGCACACAGTTCGCATCAACCTCGATCCATGTGTGGGATGTGTGGACATGCACCACCTATCTATGGAACTCTTACAGTATCTTCAACAACATAACATTTCTTATATTGCAGAGATTGCAGACTCAGAGAACACCTCTTTCCTCCAACAGGCTTGGAAAATTGAACATCATTTAAACACTCCTCCTATTTGGACACAGCACTGGGAGGACTACACTCAGGCCCTCACTAATGCCCACATCCGTATCCTTGAAGGTGACGATGAGATTATATGGGCTCTCTCAAAAAATGGAAGGTACTCGCCAAAAGAAGGATATCTGACTTTGTCAGCACCAAGGAAGCCTTTGATGCTTGTCGACTAGTGGAGACATCTTTGGAAGCTTCAGTCTCCTCCCAGAACTAGACTTTTAATGTGGACCATCCTATGGAACAAAATCCCAACTGGTGAAAACCTCTTCAAACGAGCACAATATGGTCCCCATTGGTGCAACATTTGCAAGAAGGAAAATGAATCCACTTCCCACCTATTTCTGCATTGTACGGCTACTGGTAACCTATGGAAACTTATCCTCCCTCCCATCGCGCCTTCTGCAAATTGGGCTTGCAATACTATTCGTGTGGACTGGAAGTCCTGGTACAACACTTCATCTTCGCATAAGCTCCATAACCTCCCCCTTCTGATTTGCTGGACTATCTAGATTTCCAGAAACCGTATAATGTTTCAGGACACAACACCGAACTGGGTTGTACTGGTGGCCAAAGTTAAGGCCGATTTCTCTCTCATCCCGGACGATCCTCCCCCACGTAACACCCACATCCCCACTCTTGTTCAAATAGACTACAACAAATCTTGGGCTTACTTCGACGGTGCAACACAAGAGCAATGTTGTGGGGGGGAGGGCTATACTTCATATAAACCATCATCATACTTATAGGATGCTCATAGGTTTCTGAAGAGGCACTAACAATTCAGCTGAGCTCCTTGCCGCAAAACATCTCATTCATTTCGATTTGGAGAAAAACTACAGAGATCTACAATTATTTGGGGACTCAAAAATTATTTGTGACTGGCTGAACAAGAAAATTAGATGTTCTGCTTATGCATTAAATCACATTTTGGAAGAAACTTTGAGATTGATTACATTTTTTTGATACTTTTACATGATCACATATTTACAGGGAGTAGAACGGGGCTATCGACAACCTATCCAAAGAGGCTGCGCTCAGGGAGCTGGGCATGTGGTTGATTAGAGAGCACCATGGTGAAGCATACTACCAATATTACCATCGACCATTCATGGACCTACAAGTTTAATTCATGATTTTGTTTTGGATATGTTTTGATCAGGCACAAACCTTTTTTGTATGTATATATGGACACTGAACAGTATGGTAAAACAATATTATTATTGTATAGCTTACAATTTTTTTGTTTATTATTGTTGCCCCCTAAGTGGAACAAAGGAAACAATTTTGTTTATACATGACAGTTTTATGAATTGCATATGCACCAGCATCTACAGAATGTAATTTCCTTTCTTAATGAAATTATGATTTTTCCTTATGGGAAAAAAGCTATTTTTCTTTCCATGTCCCCAACGAGGTTCGGGTATAAGGATTTAGGGCTCGATCTTGTTGAACCATTGCAGGATTAGCCTCGCAAAACCTGACAACCTCCCATGGTAGAAGAAAAGAAAGACGAGGGGGCATGAAATCCTTTCAAAATGTTGCTTGAGGAAGCCCTCGAGCGACAAAGGGACATGATTATGGATAACTTTGCCCAGATCCTTCGACGATTACCTAGAGGCAATGCATCTTCATCCAGTAGCCACTCTGGAGGCACCACTCCTTTTCAGGTACAAGTTAACTTCGATGTTCCCATATTTGAAGGATTGATAGATGTAGACATCGTAGATAAATGGTTAAATCTATTGGAAGGATATTTTTCAGTTCATGACTTTTCCAATCGGGAAAAGATTACGTTTGCACTTCTCAAATCTGCCCCACACGTCAAGGACTAGTGGGAAACCTACTATGGATAAAAGGATGAGAGTGAACCCTCATTGTTTTCAGTTGCACCCACTTGGAATTCTTTCTGAGACGCCATCAAGGAACATTATTACCCTGTCGAGAGCTATGAAGATAAACATATAAAGTTGACCATGCTACGACAGGGAAGGGACCAAGATGTGCCGGAGTTCACAAATACTTTCCATACCCTTCACACGAAGTTGGGTATCAAGGATACTGAGTGGCATTTGGTGCTCAGGTACCACAGTTGTCTACACAAGTAAATCCAAGACGAGATGGAGTTCTTGGACATTTCCTCACTCAACATGGGGTATTGGTATGCTATAAAGACTGAGAAAAAGTTTAAATAGAAGAAGCGGGACTTTAGATCTGTGAATCCAAAGAAAGGAAAAGGTGCCCCCAAACAACAGAACAAGGGACAGAGCCAAGGCGGGGCTACCCACGACAACCTCTGAAGCCACAACAAAGAACAACACCACGAAGATGAAGAAGGACATGAGAAAATGGTGTGAGTTCCATAAGAGATCCACTCACAATACAAGTGAGTGTTAGGCCAAGCAGTCATTGGAGGCCAAGCTGAAGGCTTCTGAACCAGACACAGGTTCCAACTTTGAATCAAAACCTGATAAGGGAACTGGCAAAGGGAAGCAGATCATTGATGCAGAGCCCACTGCCACCATGACCACCACAAAGATCCATAAAATTGAGCCTAGAGATCCAGAGGAGGGGGAATTCCTCTCCACTCATAGATGTGGGTGAAGTGCTCTCTGTTGCAGTTCATTGTCGATATCGAAAGCCAAAAGAACCTCATTTCAACATAAGTTGTGAAGTGGATGGGCCTAAAGACTACAACACATCCACAGTCTTACACCATCGGGTGTCTTCACCAAGGATGAGATCTTCGCATCAGCCAGTAGTGTCGCCTTCCATACACATCAATCCCTTCACGGATGAGGTTTTGTGTGACGTTGCTCCTCTTGGATTTTCTGATGTATTGTTAGGAAAACCATACTTGTGGAAGTGACATGTTGTATATGAGTCTAGACCCCACTCTGTGATTATTACTTTGGCTAATAAGTTGTGCAGGATACTAGAGGTAGCTCTGCCTACCATCATCTCTTTGATCACTGGAAAGAAATACAGTAAAATCATTTCCCAGACCAGGAAATTTGTTTTCCTTATGATTCTCCCCCAAGGAAATAAGAAAGTTGTGGCCATGGCTTCGAGGAAGGGCTCCTCTGCACACCAAAAATATATGGACAAGGTTGTGGAGGAGTACAGGGACATTTTCACCTCCCTTACAGGGGTACCTATGCACTGTCAGGTCAATCACTCCACCGATCTGACCCCGTGCGTGCCACTTCCCAATGGACCAATCTATCAACACTATGTTCTATAGAACGATGAGATCAAGAGGTAGATTTAGGAACTACTATAGAAAGGGCATATCAGGCCAAGCTCTTCATCCCGTGGGAGCCTCATTGTATTGGTACAAAAGAAGGATGGGACCTAGAGGCTATGTATTGACTATCGAGCGCTGAAGAAGATCACTATTTAGAATAGGTACCTAATCCCACAGATTGATGACATGTTAGACTAGCTCAAGGGGGGAAAATATTTCAGCAATATTGACTTGAAGTCAGGTTATCACCGGGTGCCTATCGAACCCTCCAATGTGTGGAAGATTGCCCTAAAATCCAAGTAGGGCCTTTTCGAATGGTTGGTCATGTTGTTCGGATTGACGAATGCCCTGCAACTTTCATGAGACTGATGGATGAGATCTTGTGACCCTTCACCAATGCATCCGTGGTGGTGTATTTAGATGATGTCTTGATCTTCAACCAGAGTTGGGAAGAGCACCTCCACCATACTCGAAAGGTCCTTCAAACCCTTCGACAATACAAGTTGTGTGCTAACTTGGAGAAATGAACCTTTACCCTGACCCAGGTTTAATATCTGGGATACATTATTGATGAGAATGGTGTACATGTGGACCCATCCAAGATACAAGTGATTCGAGATTGGTCAGCCCCAACCACTCTAACATAGCTCCATAGTTTTTTAGGTATTGCCAATTTCTACTCTATGTTCGTATTGGGGTTCCCTCATATCACTTCGCCTTTATGTCAAGTCACCAAGGGTGGAGCGAAATAAAATTTCTTTTGGTTGGAAACCCAACAACGAGCGTTCTTCGAGTTGAAGAATCACCTCTATTCTGCATTAGTGCTCACATTACTAGATCTGCAACAACCAATTGAGGTTGAGATAGATGCCTTTCACTAAGCTATTAGTGCAGTTCTAACTCAAGATGGGTATCCTGTGGCTTACCACAGTGAGACACTTTCAAATACAGTTTGTGTTGGTAGGCCGAAATTCCCCATTTTTATCCCCTTCCTATCACAAAACCATAATCATTAACCTCTATTTTCTACATAAACCTCCTCATTCCTGCACTAGTCCAAGAATACTATCTATTCCTATATAAACTTCATATTTCATGTTTAAGGTTTATTAGGTGCTTAATTAGTCATTTTAAATAGATTTCGTGCCTTTAATATTTCTTGTAAAATATATTTACTTTCCTAAAGTATTTGATGAGCTAAAGTATTAATCGTTATGCTAGCTTGATCTAGTGCAGAAAGATTCATGCACCGCCAACAACTAACTGATTTTGTGATCTCCGTAACAGTTCGATCACTTCATGTAGGCATCTTGGTTCACGTCGTCCATCTCAATTGCGGTCATCAGGGATATGGCCGAGGATCAGTCTACGACCACAAATAGTTCGCACCTTATTATAGACATCGGCTTAACTTTGTTATTTTGTTTGTTATTTCATTTCAGCCGAAAGGCTTGATTTGGAATGACTGTAATTTTTTGCTACAACCACAGGCCGAAGGGTTGTATAAAATGTAGATTTCAGATACAACTAAGCTAGCAAGTGATAGTGATAGCGGATCATTGTAATTTATGATTTATTTGTAATTTCGTTGTCGCCCTCATTCTAGGTTGGACTTGAACTCAAATGTATATTTGTTGATCAGAATTAATACAAGGAGTTGCACCATGATTTTCTCATTATGCGTTATAATTCTTCATTGATGTATTGATAACGTGCTGAAGGTTTTCGTTTCCTAAAACGAGAAACGAGCTGATTGGCTAGGGCTGAACCAACCCAGCTCATTTACCCTCTTTCTTTGTTATCATCAAGGTGTGTTAACTTTATTTATTTACAAAAGCGTGGTTTGAATCTTGATTTTGTGCTTGCCTATGAATTCTGATTTATTTCGTTAAAACAGTCAAGTGTGAATGGATCCATTCTGTGAAAGTTAAGTTCAATGACTTTATGTAATTCCTTTTTTTCTTGTTTTCCTTTTGCTTGGATTGTGCAGAAAAGATTCTTCCTGCACCAGTGCATGTAGGATCTTGCACCCTGGTTCACTAGTTCGTTTACAACAAATGTTTCATTCTTTTTATTTTACATGATTTAATCCATTTCTGCAAAGCAAGCGTTATCATCTGAAGGAGGCATCCCTAATACCGAAAGTTGAATTCTTAAATATTAAAGATAACTTCAGGAAATAGAAAAGAATGTTGTTTCATATCTCAATTTGTATTTGCACTTCACAATTTAAGGAAAAAGACTAGAAGTAATCTGGAATATTACAGAGAACCATTTTGAGTTCTATTTGTTTACATTCAAAACCCCTTTGACTGAAGAAATTTTGCTTTACTTTCGAAGATTTTTATTTATCTTAAGAGTTTATTTCTATTTTTGAGATTTAGTCGATTAAAGCATTCTTTTCGTGTGCAAGATTATTTCAGATTCTACTCGCACTTGCAATTATTTTTATAGCTAACATGCTCTTTTATTTTCCCAAAAGAAAATTGGAATATTTGGTGTAGGAAGCTCTGTTTTGGTACAAGGACTAGTGTCTTTTTACAGGAATAGAGTGCTCCAAGCATTGAGGCTTAGAGCCCCTACATGAAAATATAAGTCTTCAATATAAGTGTAAGTTATACTTCTCACATAAGTTTTGTACGTGCAAGCAGATTGCAAGAGTACAGGAACAACCACTTAGTGTGGGAAGGAAAATCATTTAGAAGGAAGATCGTTTCAAGGGCCCACTTGTTAAACTGCCATCACCTAAGCTGAGGATAAACATAGAGTTTCACTTCAGCAATTAAGAATCTTTATAGCAGTGTGAAAGTTCCTTTATTTGGTTTCTTCACAAATGCATTCTTTTACATTCCAGCACTAGAATTACTTTGGTGTTAATTTCCTTTGAGATTTTCTATTTTATTTTGCAAATTTTCAGTTGAGAAGTAGGAATAGAAATGGGAAAAGCTCATACCACTTTTGGCATTACCTGTGCTTCGTCTCTAAGTTTACAAAACCCCTAGATTAGCAGTTACATGTTGAAGGAGCTTGCTTAAGTGAAATTCCTGCACCCAACAGTCTGAAAGTACCCCACTTATGACAAAGAAATGTATTCCATTGTGCATGCCTATTGTCAATGGAAGCATTACATTCTGGGGAAGGAAATGGTCATCCACACAACCCACCAATCTCTACAGTTCATACAGACATAAGGGAAGTTGCAGAACGATCACCATTAGAAATGGTCCACCTATCTGCAACAGTTCCATTTGAACATTAAGTATAAGAAGGGAAGCATAAATAATGTCATTGATTTCCTCAACCGACCATCGGTCATGGCGCTAATCATTGTGCTAGACTCCTGTGGGCATGAGACATCAGGGTGGTCGCATATTTACTAAAGCGATCCAGAATTTGGCGCATATATGTTAGGTCCCTATACTACTAGTGTAACCCTTTATTGTTATTAGTGCAACCCCCTTATTGTATTATTGTGCCCATATAGTCTCCATGTTGTTATTATTATGCCCCATAGAAGCCCGCTATTGTTATTGTTGTGCCCCTACAGTATTATTGTTATGTAGGCTCTGATTGTATTGGGACCCCTTATACTTCTATATATAGAAAGGAGGTCTTGTCATTTGTATCATCCAAGAATTATTGATTTGTTTAATGTAAGGGAGGTTTCCGCTTAAAGATGTTGATTTTTCAGTCGTTGATCTATCTTTTCTATGTTTTTGTGAGTGGGTTTCATAACATTTTGTATCAGAGCTTTGGATTGTAGGGTTTCGCTGCTCCAAACAGGTCATCGTGGCATTTTCTCTATAACTTTTTCTCTACGACGTTTCAGAAGCTTAAAAATACCCATTTAAGCCGAAATCATTTTAAACCTCGATCGGAATTTCATATCTTGTCTCGCTATATTTTCGGAGATATGATATGAGGAAATTAGGGTTTTTGCAAACTCTAGAATTCCATCGCAAACAGGTCATCGTGGAATTTTCACTATAAGTTTTTTTCTAGGAAGGTTCAGCCTCTGAAATTAAAAATCATTTGAGCTGAAATCTTGATGAAGCTTGGGCCCTAATTTCAGATCTTTTTTCGCTAGATTTTCGGAGATATGGTCCAAGACGTTTAGGGTTTTTGCAAGCTCCTGAATTACATCCGAAACAAGTGACCTGGGGAAAATCGTCATAACTCTCTCTCTGAGCATCAGATTGAAATTTCATAAAAATTCACAGAAATAGGACAACCTTTAGTTTTATTTGTATCAGTTTCAGATCCTAATATTGAAAAAGTGTCAGGTGGCACTTCATACAAGTTCGCTCTACTAAACCAGTCTATAATCAAGTCAATGTGGGGGATTTGGCATAACTCTTCCTTGGAGAATCCAATCTTGATCAGACTTATGGGGTTGGAAAGAGGACTCATAGGGCTACCGCAAGACAAATTTTAGACCTTGGATATTTGAAATTATAGAGATACAACAGATTCAATATCAAGCTCCTACAAAGTGAAAAAAGATATGTAGCTTTTTTCAAATTTTGCATAAGTTTGGTTGAAAAATTAGTTTGAACGAATTCAAAGGGCATAGTGAAGCATTATTATCATTAATTAATTCCCCGAAGAAAGAAAATGGAAAACCTAGTAAGCAACCTGAAATCTCTTGCATAACTCATGAAAAAGAGGAAGAAATGCAACATGATATATCAAAATTATGAGACCAAGTGCAACAAAATTAACTCTCACAAAAAGTAACAGAAGCTAAGATGGATGGCTTAAAGAAAGACATGGAAGCTAAGATGGATGGTTTAAAGAAAGGTGTGGAAGCTAATATGAATGACATGGAATCTAGGATGGATGATATAGAAGAAAAACTTAAAGGCACCATGGAAGAAGGAAACTTATGATGAGAACAAAAGAAATGTTAATCATGATTTCATAGAATCTAACGTTGGATTGAAGACCCACCATGTTCTAAACATTGATATGATAAATTTTTATGGTAACGATCCTATAACATGGATACTACAGATGGAGCAATATTTTGATCTCCATAATGTGCAAAACACACAAAAGGTACACATTGCAAATTTATATTTAGAACCAAATTAATTTGTATGGTATCTATGGCTTTTCTCTCATAAACAAATTGTCACTTGGGAATTTTTTACGGAAGAAATGATAGCACATTATGAGGATACAAAAAGCAACACCTTTTTTAGCCAATTGATAAATCTCAAACAAAAGGGTTCAATGATGGAGCACATTTAGGACTTCCAAAAATTGAATATAAGGGTAAAATATATTCCAGAGAAGCATAGGATTGATGTGTTCATATGGACTTTAAAGGATAACATCCAACATGAGGTTCACCTTTGGGAACCTGATTCATTGGAGAAGGCATTCAGGTTGGTAAGAAAAATGGAAATTATGGAAACAAGGAAGCCTACCACTCACAACTATAAAGATGGAAGTGTTGTTGCTCCTAGCCTTTCACCACCTACAAAGCTGACACCACAACAATTGGAAGAAAAGAGATCAAAATGGATTTGTTACAATTGTGATAGAAAATACACTAAAGATCATAAGTGTGCTAAGAAGAAATTAATTTACATAGACGGGGAAGAGGAGCAAGAAAAGGAACAAGAAACATCAAAAGAAGAGGATATACACTAGGAACCAATCCCAGAGAAAGAAGAAATGAATCTAACCATATCTTGTAATGCATTGACATGAATTAACACTCCTAAAAATCTCAATCTAGAAGGGAATATCAAGAAGAAAAGGTAATAATGTTGATTGATTTAGGTAGTACCCATAATGTTATTCATTGTAAGATAGCCAAGGAATTGAATTCCTTCCTATATCCAACATCAGAGTGTCAAGTAATGGCTGCAAAGGGAGGAACCATAAATTGCTCTAGAAAGTGCCATAATATCAAGCTATCCATCGAAGAATATGTCTTGAATAGTCCAATTCTTTCCATTCCAATGGGTGGTGCATATGTGTACTAGGAGTCCAATGGATACAATCTTTGGGTACGATAGATTTTAATTTTCAGTAACTTTTCTTGATATTTTTTTTTGGAAGGAAAGCAAGTTGAATTAAGGGGTATCAGAGGGAAACCAGGAAAGATAATCAACTCTAACAGCATGACAAAACTTCTAAATAAAGAATAACGAGGAGTAATTTCACAATTATGTTCACTAGAGGTTCCCACATCGAAATCATCTACTTATCCAGATCTCCAAAACGTTTTGGACAATAATTCCAAGGTATTTGAGACTCCCAAAGGCCTCCCACGTATTCATGAGCATGATCATTCTATTAATTTGATTCCAAGAAGTGTTCCCCCAAACATCAGGCCTTACAGATATCCATATGCCCAAAAGAGTGAAATTGAACGTATGTTTGCAGAAATGCTAGAGGTTGGTATAATTCAACCTAGTCAAAGTTATTTCTTTGCTCCAGTGGTATTGGTACACAAGAAGGATGGATCATGGTGCATGTGTCTGAATTATAGGGAGCTCAACAATATTACTATTAAAGATAAATTTCCCATTCTTGTCATTGATGAATTACATGGAGCAATTTACTTCACCAAGTTGGATCTTCGTTCAGGATAGCATCAAATCAAAATGAAGAGTGGAGACATTCCAAAAACAACATTTAGAACTCATGAGAGTCATTATGAATTTTTGGTCATGCCTTTTGGCCTTTCTAATCCACCTTCTACATTTCAAGGTTTGATGAATCCCATTTTCAAACCCTTCCTTAGAAAATTTGTGTTAGTATTTTTTGATGATATACTAATCTACAACAAGTCTTGGAAGGATCATGTTCAACATGTTGACAGGGTGCTCAAACTATTGGAGGAGAAACAATTATATGAAAAAAGCTCCAAATGTTTCTTTGGAGTACAAGAGGTTGAATATTTGGGTACTCAGTTAGCTCATAGCTCATCTTATCATACTCAATATAATGGAAAAAAATGAGATAGTGAAAAAATGTTTGGAAGGATATATTCATTGCTTTGTATCTGATAAATGGACACAATGGGTCAAGTGGTTGCCTCTGGCCTGGATATCATCCACCATCCATCACATCATCTTTAAAATAAAATTATAAGGTTCAAGCAATGGAAGATCACATCGAGCATCAACAACAACTTCTCAAACTCTTAAAGGATAACCTCACTTCGGCACAGAATGTAATGAAACAATACGCATATCAACATCGCAATGAAAGAAGTTTTGATGTAGGTGACTGGTTATTCTACGACTACAACCATACAAACAAATATCCCTCAATCAAGCTAAGAAGGATAATAAATTATCACCAAAGTATTATGGTCCGTACAATGTGTTATAAAAGATTGGTACTATGTCATACAAATTGGAGCTTCCTGCATCTTCCCGAGTGCACCCAGTTTTCCATGTTTCATGCTTAGAGAAGGTTATAGGTGATAAGATCCTAGTTCAAACAATATTTCTAGAACTTGATGAGGAAAGAAAAATCATATTGGAACAGGAAGTAGTCACAAAAACAAGAAATCAACAGCTACGAAATCGATCAATTTTAGAGTATCTCATTAAGTGGAAGAACTTACCCGTTGAAGATTCCACATGGGAGGATGAGAATTTTATACAAAAGCATCCAAAACTACTCCCTATACTACTAGTGTAACCCCTTATTGTTATTAGTGCAACCCCCTTATTGTATTATTGTGCCCATATAGTCCCCATGTTGTTATTATTATTCCCCATAGAAGTTCACTATTGTTATTGTTGTGCCCCTACAATACTATTGTTATGTAGGCTCTGATTGTATTGGGACCCCTTATACTCCTATATATAGAAAGGAGGTCTTGTCATTTTTATCATCCAAGAATTGTTCATTTGTGTCATGTAAGGAGGTTTCCCCCTCGAAGAGGTTGATTTTTAAGTCATTGATCTATCTTTTCTATCTTTTTGTGAGCTGGTTTCATAACAATATACCAGACACTCCTGGAAGGGAAGAAGTTCTAAATTTTTAACTTCAAGATGTGTTGTTATGCCACTTTGAACACATATGTGTTCCTTCAAGTGAGCATGCCAAGATGATTTGGGAGGCACACTATAGTCAGGTCACTGGACATTTCGAAGTAGAGAAAATAGTGGCAGTATTGCAGAAGTATTTTTATTGATCACAACTTCATCAGGATGTTGGGAAGTATATTACAGCATGCACCACCTGCACCATTTCCAAACCAACCAGAAAGAAACAAGGCATGTATACTCCTCTACATACTCCTAGTTGACCTTGGGAATTTGTCTCCATGGATTATATGTCAGGCCTTCCTTCTACTAAGCACGACAACAATTGTTTTTTCATGGTCATCGACAGATTCTCTAAGATGGCCATCATGACGGCCTACAAGAAGAGTATCACAACAGAGGCCACTTCTAAGCTCTTCTTTGAGCGAGTGTGGGTACACTTTGGGATCCCACGGTCCATTATCTCAAATTGGGACAACAGATTCCTGAGTGCATTTTGGTCAAGTCTTTGGTCGATGCTGGATACAAAACTCACTAGTTCCACGACTTTCCATCCCCAAACTGATGGCCAAACAGAGGTTGTCAACATGATGATCGTACACATTTTGTGTGTGTACAACTTGAAGCATACATGCACATGGGATGAAAGTCTCCCCTACATCCAACATAGCTACAACTGAGCTCTCCATAGCTCAACTGACCACAACCCCTTTTAAGTAGGGCTGGGATTTCAGCCATTATTCCCCATTGATGTGGCCATACCATTTGCATCCACTCAGGTAGATTCGGCTCACGTGCAGTCCGAAGATGAAAGGGCTAAAAACTTCATTGAGTGCACTCAACACATCCTCCAACATGTCGATGATATATTGGATAGATCCAATGCTAAGTACAAGTAGCGCAATGATCAACATCGAGTGCCGCACAAGTTCCAGGTGGGAGACAAAGTTTGGCTTCCTTTGTAGAAATAGCACCTTGTTGGACCCCACTGCAAGCTTCGCCCACTTCGATATGGGCCATATACCATCACCAAGGCCATCGGAGACAATGCCTTCAATCTCAGCATCCCATCATTCCTTGGTCTGAACCCAGTGTTAAATGTAGATCGCCTTCAACCATACTTCCCACCATTGTTAGAGACATCTGACATTGCAAAACAATTCACACCAACAGATATCAACCCAGACTGCATGGAACAAGCCACAACTGATCAGATCATGGACACACAGATCAAGAACACTCGACAACAGAGGATACATCTATATCGAGTTGTCAAAGAAGGTCAACTCTATCACTAGGGAAAGTGGTTTACCAGGGACCAGGTTTAATATAAATTTCCCCACCTCATGGAGGCTTTGCATGCAATGGGGACCATTGCTTCCTAAGGGGGGAGGAATGATACAGATGGATATAGGTATCCACTCGCCTATTCCACCTAGACCCCCCAGTTAGTTTCATCTGTTTCCTTAATTGTAGCACAATTGACTATTTTTGGCAGTTTTTCAGGTCCTGAACTTTCAGAGCCGTTTTGAACTCCTAAACGATGTTTTTTTTTCGCAATATTCCTTCAGTGACTTCTATGGAAATCACGTTAGCCATAATATTCCTTGGAGATATTTCCAATGAGGTATCATACACATCAAACAGAGATAATATTACCAAGTTACAACCTCGGGAAGTTGGCTTCCCAACTAACCCCAACGGGGCCCATAAACTCTTGGTGTTACATCTCCTTGGGTTGGGGTTTTGGTTGTTTAGGATTTTCTCTTGTTGTTCAATAATAAAAAGGACCTTGAGCCTCATTGTAACTCAACTCAGAGGCATGTATTCGTCACAACTCTTCTCACAGATAAGCTACCATCGCCTGAGTTATCTATTGGCATTATGATACAAGTGTTTTCCTTGATGGAAACTCACTCACAGGTCCACACAGATTTGATAAAATGAAACTCACAATGTAACAGGTTAATTCAGAGGTAATAGGGCATTGGTACAGAAGAACTTGAAGTTGGAACAAAGGTCTACTGATCAGAATCAAGAAGTTGAAGGAAAAGGATGTTTTCAGATAATTTAAGTTGTATACACATGTTCACCTTGTAAAAAAAACATATGCACACAGGTTCACATAAAAAAAAAGAGTGTACACGTATGCACACACTTTCACAAGAGGAAAAGCATGTATGGGTTGGAAAATCAAGGAAATTCAAGAGTAAAGGATACCAAGGGTCAATACCATGGTATTAGCCCATAATATTGAGTGAAGTAACGAATATTTGATCCCGTCCAAGAATACCATAGGTCCTAAGTGTGGTTTTGGTCCAAGATATTGAGGAAGGCCAAAAATATATAAGGAGGAGAAGATCAAAGGGCCAAGTGTGCAAGTGAAAGGGTTTCTCAGGAATTCTTCTATATGAAGTATATTTTATGTTGCAGGGGCTATGATTATGATATAATCTGAAATATTTTTGTGCACCTTGAATTCAATGTTGGATCAGGATCATGAGACTTGAAATGACTTATCATTGAATGATCTAATATTGGTTGGGCTAGATCTGATTGCTTACACATGTTTTGTTCTTTAAATGGCATGATCTTGGTATGTCTAAAGTTTGAAATAGCAGGGAAGTTGTGATTTAATATTTGCAGATCTATACGTTGGTTCACCTTGGTAAAGGCGCGTGTACACACAGGTTTGACTATTCCAAGTAGCGTATGCAAAGGAAAATCCTATTGTTCATAAATGATTGATCTATCTAATCACTACTAGTGTTTTATTGTTTTCTGTCAATGAAGTCTTCTTAGATCTGAATGTAAAACTAAATGCATAAGGAGTTTGTGTCTGATTGATTGATTGATTAAGTGAGAAGGGTTATCTTTGATGCTGACTGTCTATATCTCTACAAATTGACAATAGATGTTCAGAATATTATTGGTTGGTATAGATATGATTTAGAAGTTTTTATGATTCAGTAGTTCTTAAGGTATACACAGGTTTTGTTAAAGGAAGTAGCGTATACACACAGATTGGGTTCAATAAAGTAGTGTATGCATTTTGATGTATGATTTTTGAGGTTGCAGCTGATTCTGAATGATGATGTAGGTTTCTGGGATCAGCATAGTGTTTTGGTGACAGTGATCTGATCGTTCAGATTAACTCATTGTTGGTTGATGCAGTTTTAGTTTCAAAGTTTTTGATGGGTCCAGTATGAAAATTTGATGAAACAAGCCCTTCATATTGTATTGTTGTGTACCAGGAGCATCTAGTCCGAAAATTAATGAAACGTGGTCCCTGGAGGAAGAGATAAGGCCATAGCCATCTGTAGGTTGGCACCTACGTATTAGTAAACACATCAACTAGTGCAAGAGCTAGGGGGTTGTAGCTCCCTTCCAGTGGAAGCTGGAAAATGAGAGAAGGTTGTAGCCTTCTGTAGGTGGGTTCCTGCATACTGGTATGAGTCCACACTAGTACAATATTGTAAACAAATTTTCTTTATATTAAAAGAAGACAGAGACGACAATAGGATGCGGTTTTTCTCCCGCATTGGGTTTCCACCTTAAATCTTGGTGTTCATGTGTGTTGTTTATGTGTGATGTTTTATTATGTTAATATTGCACATAATTACTGTACAATAAGAAACTGATGCACTGATTAAAGATCAACACATGATAAATTGACTAAATCATAAGTTCTCTAGGTATACGTTGGTTTCCTTAATCACAGTTGCATACACACGCAAGTTCACTTCACTAAAGTAGCGTATATAAATTAGTTTGGGAATTGAAAAGTTATTGAATTGCAAATATTGATTCACCCTCCCTCTTAGTATTATTTCCAACACTATCTTATTTCTATTCTGTCTGTAAGCATAATTCATTATTTTTCTGTTAATGAAATGAAGTGTTTTTCTGCTGCATCTATGTGTTTATGATTATATCTGTAAGTTGTTGCATTCATGTTTAAGTTCATATCACATTGCTAATTGGTGAATTTGGACATAGTGGGAATTGAATAGGTGGTTGATTCAACCATTCTTTGTATGCTTCCTCACCAAGTTGTAACAACCTCCTCCCACATTTATCCAAGTTAACTAGTCTGCTGGTTTAAACATGTGATGAATTGTTACTATGATCTGATTCAACTCACCATGTACAGTTAGGGAAGTGGAATCGGAAAAATAAAACCAATTTTACCTTTTACACATGTTACAAAACCTTTAGGAGCCATCCAACCCCTCCAGGCGACCAACCCCTGAGGTAACTTGACATTTTATTGACCTAGAGCATTAGTCGCTCCCATGACATGGGCATGCATGCGACTAGGATCCTTTATTCAATTCCATAGCAAGGGCATGCCAACGAATGGAGACTTTTCAACGACTTTTAAGCTTGCGACCCTAGATTCTATGCCACTTTTTCAGGGCTAAGTCTCAAGCCATTTCTCGGAACTTCATGAAACTTCCATAAATGGAAAATAATATTGAAACAATGATACTAATGCAAATACTTGAATCGACCCCTACTATCCAAGACAAGAATTTCATTAAACATGTCACGAATATGCATTCTACTAGTCATAACAATAGATATGAGCATATGGGTCTGATACTTATCTTAAAATTGGTAAGAAGCGTTGACGCCTTATCACATTCATTGGATTATCATCTATTAGTTCATATATTCATTGTTAATTCATTTACAAATCAAAACATGATAAGAGCCTTACATCATCACGGTCATAAAACATACTCATAACGAGCATATAAACAACATAAATGACAAGGCTACAACAACCATAAATGGCACATATGAATGAGTACATTTTCTCATAAAATACCAAGGAAAGGAAGTCTTATTAATGAATGCATAAGCCAACCTGGTATGGGACTTCCACGAACCACCCGACCACAGATTGGTTGAACCAAATCTTTCCTTTAGCCGATCACCCTTGTGCCATGTTCCAAGCATGAATGTGAAACTCAACCAGGGCTTCTCTAGGCTACAACACGTAATCCTCATCAATAGAACTAGGATTTACTGCAACCCACACTAGATCACTAGGCCCTAAACAAGAATGGTTGCCACTAGATTTCTCCACCTACACCATGAGGAATTTTCTTATCTCCTAGCCTCTAGGCTTTATCGTACTTCCCACCATAAAACAGTCAAGGATCCCTAGGCATAATCAAGGCTCCACCCTCTAGGACTTACCGTAAATCCTGCCATTCATCAGTTGAGGATTCCTAGGCCCACTGAGGCAACATAAAATCTAGCTTTACCGAAACCCACAATCTAGTTGAAGGGTTACTAGGCCAAGGATTTACTGCAATCCAAAGTCTTATTCAGGGATCACTAGGCCATGTTCTTTTTTCTTTCAAAGACCACCTCACTTAGTTTTGAATCCATTCGGTAGTCCAACTCAACCAAAAACATGAGAGCGCATCACATCATTGCTATGCAGAAATGGAAAGGCAAGGCTAAAGAACATTGTCACACCTGGAAAAACCCATGCCAATGACTGCAAGAGAACCATGAACACACATGCATAACCATGCATTCCAAAAGTAGCAATGAAATCACATATGAAAATCAATACTTGCAAATAATCTCATTTTAGTTGCTTGATACTGCTCTTCCTTGCTTGATCCTTGCTTTCCTTTTTTTTGATCCAAAGTTGAAGTGCTCCAAGAATACCTCTAACTATCCAAGAGTGTGTGAGAGAGAGAATAGAGAGAGAACTCCAAAACTGAACTGAAAAAAGGTACCAAATGGTCTTCAAAAGCCTTTTTATTAATGAGGCCTCTATTTTCTTCAATTTATATTACTTTCCTTCATTTTCCTCCTCACATGCAACCTATGCTATTTCACCTTCCTTTTCTCCTAATTTCCATTATTTACATAAATAAAATGCCAATTAATTCCTCATGCCTTTCCAAATCCTTCATCATTTCGTTTGCCGATTTCCTTTAACGATAATAAACCAAATGAACACCCACACTAAGATGTTTTGCCTAAAATTCATATTGGAATAAGTGTCCCATAACTGTGGTATTATTTTTCCTTTATTAACTTTTATTACATGGAATTTTCACCAGGGTTGTTACAGAACCCTCCCCCTTAGGGGAACACCATCCTCGATGTTCAATGACACCTACAACCAACAAGACTGTTGTAATAAAAACATACTGCCCATGGAGCTTTATAACTTAGCTTGATGTATTATTTACAATGATCAATCTAATGATAAACAAACCAATATGACACATAGCAACATAATAACCATAACAACATGACACCCATACAACTTATTGGAACTTTATAACACATCTCATGGCAATATTTACATCCATATACATTTGTACATATACCAAAACATCACATTAAAGCATATACCAAAAAATTTCACTCAACCAGGGAATAGAGACCAATACATAGCCCGCATCTAATCTGCCACCTCCCATGTAGCTTTAGCGGGCTTAAAGTTCTTCCACTGCATTTTAACCTACTCGATTGCTCAGCATGAGCATATTTCTTTGCAATGTACATTGAGGTTTCGACTGGAATTCTCCATCTGGCTCCACCTGCAATACAGACCAATCAACCACATGATCAACATCTTTAACATACTTCTTAAGCAATGGCACACGGAAAACATCATGGACTTTCATTGTCGAAAGCAATGCAAGTTAATAGGCTACTGGTCTAATCCTTTCAATAATCTTGAAAGGCCCACAAAACTGAGTTGTCATCTTGGCACATGATCTAATCCTTAAGGATCTCTTCTTTGACTTGATGTGAAAATACACGTGTTCCCCATTCTGGAACTCCTTAAACAAACTCTTCTGATATGCATAACTTTTGTGTTTGTCCTGTATTGTCTTTAGATTCTTCTTGATTACCTTCATTTCCTATTCCACCTCTACCAACACATTTGGTCCAATAAACACCCTATTAAATATATCATTCTAACTGATGGGAGTATTACAATTCTACCCATACAGTGCCTCAAATAGATTCATCCTCAGTGAATTAAGTATTTAAACCTTGTTTAAATTTTCTTTTTACCAAATTATGATTAAAAATTTGTTGCACCTATTGTTGGGTGCATGAGATTGAAGCTAATTAGAGTGTTGGTATTGCTTTGTCATCTATTTTTGGTGTTTTAATTTTAATATTATTGGGTTGACTTGTTCTACATTGATTTATCTCGAAGAACAACCTTGATGCTTCTTGGTAACATACTTTCCTTTCTTTTGTTGTTATATGTTCATTTATGTTTCATTTTTCATTATGTGTAATTCACTTCAAGCTTCCCTATTTTCATGGAACGTAGGTCTTATTAGCTTTCTAAGATGAGGCATAATACACTCAATTGAAGGTTCTTGTACTTTCTCTTTTGAAGTAGTAGTTTCTTTTTGAGATACATCTTTTTCATTTCTATTTTGTTGGGTGCATGAGATTGAAGCTAATTAGAGTGTTGACATTGCTTTGTCATCTATTTTTGGTGTTTTAATTTTAATGTTATTGGATTGACTTGTTCTACATTGATTTATCTCATAGAACAACCTTGATACTTCTTGGTAACATATTTCCTTGCTTTTGTTGTTATATGTTCATTTATGTTTTCTTTTTCATTATGTGTAATTCACTTCAAGCTTCCCTATTTTCTTGGAACACATATCTTATTAGCTTTCTAAGATGAGGCAAAATACACTTAATTAAATATTCTTGTACTTACTCTTTTCAAGTAGTAGTTTCTTTTTGAGATACATCTTTTTCATTTCTATTTTGTTGGGTGCATGAGATTGAAGCTAATTAGAGTGTTGGCATTGCTTTGTCATCTATTTTTTTTGTGTTTTAATATTAATTTTATTGGGTTGATAATTAGAGTGTTGGCATTTATTTTTCATCCATTTTTGGTGTTTTAATTTTAATGTTAATTGGGTTGACTTGTTCTACCTTGATTTATCTTATAGAACAACCTTGATGCTTCTTGGTAACATACTTTTCTTACTTCTGTTGTTATGTTCATTTATGTTTCCTTTTTCATTATGTGTAATTAACTTCAAGCTTCCCTATTTTCTTGCAACATGGATCTTATTAACTTTCTAAGAAGAGGCATAATACATTTAATTGAAGATTGTTGTACTTTCTCTTTTCAAGTAGTAGTTTCTTTTTGAGATACATCTTTTTCATTTCTATTTTGTTGGGTGCATGATATTGAAGCTAATTAGAGTGTTCGCATTGCTTTATCATCTACTTTTGGTGTTTTAATTTTAATTTTATTGGGTTGCTAATTATAGTGTTGGCATTGCTTTGTCATCTATTTTTGGTGTTTTAATTTTTATGTTATTGAGTTGACTTGTTCATTTTCATTTATCTAATAGAACTATGGTCCAATCCAAATGCTCCAAAATGCTTTGAAGAGAATCCTTACGATTATTAGGAGCCCCTACTCGATCAAAAAGTTCAAAAAGTTCTATGCACCTATCATTAATGCACCTATCCCCATATTCTTAGCACATCACATTTTAATCGACAAAATGAAAAATTTGATCAACGAAGTGGAAGCCAATGAAAAAGAAGATGATATCATGGCCATTGAACAACCTTGATGCTTCTTGGTAACATATTTTCCATACTTCTATTATTATATGTTCATTTACATTTCCTTTTTCATTATGTGTAATTGACATTGCTTCCCTATTTTCTTGGAACATGTGTCTTATTACCTTCCAAATATGAGACAAAATACACTTAATTCAAGGTTCTTGTACTTTCTCTTTTCAAGTAGTAGTTTCTTTTTAAGATACATCTTTTAAATTTCCTTTTTGTTGGGTGAATGAGATTGAAGCTAATTAGAGTCTTTCCATTGTTTTGTCATCTATTTTTTGTGTTTTAATTTTAATATCATTGGGTTGCTAATTAGAGTGTTGACATTGCTTTGTCATCCATTTTTGGTGTTTTAATTTTAATGTTAATGGGTTGACTTGTTCTACCTTGATTTATCTCATAGAACAACCTTGATGCTTCTTTGTAACATAATTTCCTTGCTTCTATTTTTAAATGTTCATTTATGTTTCCTTTTTCATTATGTGTAATTCACTTTGCTTCCCTATTTTCTTGAAACATGGGTTTTATTAGCTTCCTGAGATGAGGCAGAATACACTTAATTGAAGGTTCTTGTACTTGCTATTTTCAAGTAGTAATTTCTTTTTGAGATGCATATTTTTCATTTCAATTTTGTTGGGTGCATGAGATGGAAGATAATTAGAGTGTTGGCATTGCTTTGCCATTTATTTTTGGTGTTTTAATTTTAATGTTATTGGGTTACTAATTAGAGTTTTGGCATTGCTTTATCATCTATTTTTGGTGTTTTATTTTTAATGTTATTGGGTTGTTGATTAGAGTGTTTCCATTGCTTTGTCATCTATTTTGAATGTTTTGGCTTTAGTGTTATTGGTTTGACTTGTTCTACCTTGATTTATGTCATAGAGTTCAACCTTCATGCTTCTTGGTAACATGCTTTCCTTGCCTTTGTTGTTATATGTTCATTTATGTTTCCTTTTTCATTATGTTTAATTCACTTTGTTTCCCTATTTGCTTGGAACATGGGTCTTATTAGCCTCCTAAGATGAGGCATAATACACTTAATTGAATGTTCTTGTACTTGATCTTTTCAAGTAATAGTTTCTTTTTGAGATACGTCTTTTTCATTTCTTTTTTGTTAGGTGCATGAGATTGAAGCTAATTAGAGTGTTGGAATTTCTTTGTCATATATTTTTGTGTTTTAATTTTAATGTTATTGGATTGCTAATTAGAGTGTTGGCATTGCTTTGTCATCCATTTTTGGTGTTTTAATTTTAATGTTAATTGGGTTGACTTGTTCTACCTTGTAGAAAACCTTGATGCTTCTTGCTAACATACTTTCCTTACTACTGTTGTTATATGTTCATTTATATTTTCTTTTTCATTATGTGTATTTCAATTTTCTTCCCTATTTTCTTGGAACATGGGTCTTATCATCTTCCTAAGATGAGACAAAATACACTTATTTGAAGGTTCTTGTATGTGCTCTTTTCAAGTAGTAGTTTCTTTTTGAGATACATTTTTTTCATTTCTATTTTGTTGGGTGCATGAGATTGAATCTAATTAGAGTGTTCCATTGCTTTGTCCTTTATTTGTGGTGTTTTAATTTTAATGTTACTAGGTTTCTAATTAGAGTGTTAGAATTGCTTTGTCATCTATTTTTGGTGTTTTAATTTTAATATTATTGGGTTGCTAACTATAGTGTTTCCATTACTTTTTCATCTGTTTTTTGTGTTTTAATTTTAATGTTTTTGGGTTGACTTGTTCTACCGTGATTTATGTCGTAGATTTCAACCTTTATGCTTCTTGGTAACACACTTTCCTTGCCTTTATCGTTATATGTTCATTTATGTTTCCTTTTTCATTATCTTCGATTCACTTTGCTTCCGTATTTTCTTGGAACATGGGTCTTATTAACCTCCTAAGATGAGGCATAATACACTTAATTAAATGTTCTTGTACTTTCTTTTTTCAAGTAGCAGTTTCTTTTTGAGATACATATTTTTCATTTCTATTTTGTTGGGTGCATGAGATTGAAGCTAATTAGAGTTTTGGCATTGCTTTGTCATCTATTTTTGGTGTTTTAATTTTAATGTTATTGGATTTATAATTAGAGGGTTGGCATTGCTTTCTCATCCATTTTTAGTGTTTTAATTTTAATTTTAATTGGGTTGACTTGTTCTACCTTGATTTATCTCGTAGAAAAACCTTGATGCTTCTTATTAACATAATTTCTTTGTTTCTGTTGTTATATGTTCATTTATGTTTCCTTTTTCATTATGTGTAATTAACTTTGCTTCCTTATTTGATTGGAATGTGGTTCTACTAACTTCTTAAGATGAGGTAGAATACACTCAATTAAAGGTTCTTGTACTTACTCTTTTCAAGTAGTAGTTTATTTTTGAGATGTACATCTTTTTCATTTCTATTTTGTTGAGTGCATGAGATTTAATCTAATTAGAGTGTTGACATTGGTTTGTCATCTATTTTTGTTGTTTTAATTTTAATGCTATTAGGTTGACTTGTTTAACCTTGATTTATCTCGTAGAACAACCTTGATGCTTCTTGGTAACATACTTTCTTTGTTTCTGTTGTTATATGTTCGTTTATGTTTCCCTTTTCATTATGTGTAATTCACTTTTCTTCCCTATTTTCTTGGAACATGGGTCTATTAGCTTCCTAAGAAATAATTTCAAATTTGGATGATTTAAAACTAAGTTGAATTAGAAAGATTTGTATCTGTGGAATGAACATAAAAATAAATTAGTAAATACTTTAAACCTTCATTTGAGTTGAAGCTAAGTTGAATGAATTAGAGATTTGTATTTTAGTTGAATTAGAAATCTCTAGTTGTTTTCTTCTTGCAATTCTCCAACCATCCAACCAAGTAGAAACAACCTTTCTTGCTACCTAGCCTTTCGACATATTTGTCTAAACAATAATATTTTTCACAACCTAACAATACATGTATAAATATATTAAATTCATTTTATTGAATTTATTTTTTACAAGGATCAAAAAACCCATTAAACATGGTTGAAAAATGAACAGTATGCATAGAAATTTCTTATTATCTCATTCCAGGGCAAGCAATGATTACTTATGTGTTATGCAATATTGTGATGAACAAATTCCTCCAAAGGAAAAGGAATGTACTTAGAAGAACAACAACCAATGAAGCATATTATATTGCATTGATAGAAGGCTTAGGAAAATCTAGGTAGTATGGATCTAATGGAATTGTAGTCTTCACCAATTCTGAACTTGTGCACAACCAGATGAAAGACGTGTACTATTTAAAAATGAGAGGTCAAAACAACTGCATGGAGAAGCAAAAAATATTGTCTGTCAATTTCAATCATTTAGCATAAGACATTGTGAAAATGTTAATAGGATGTCTAGTGATCTATTATATGGGGCAATGCCATTTCAATATTTGTGTGTGAAATATGAATTACTGTTAAAAATTTCTCCATCAATATTTATTGATGTACATTGTAATATATCTTTAATATGTGTGTGTTTTTTAATTATCAGTGTGTCATTTTTAATGACTGTGTGCTTTTTTTCAATTCTATACCAAGTGTGCCCCCACTATGTAAGCACAACTTGATGAACTTGGCATGTTTTAGGGAATTTTGTATTTAATTTTCAAAATGTGCATGCTTCAACATTTTTTTTTAGTCTTGAGTATATTTTAAATGAAGAGCTTCAGATTGTTACATTAATTTTCTGAATTATTTCAATGTTTTTAAATAGCAATTTTAAAATCTTAAAACGCATGAGGTAACTACAAGGTTTATCTCAATTTTCTAAATTCTTAATCTTTTTAATATAAACTTCAAGATTTTTAAATTTATGTTGTGACTTCAAGGGCTACAACAATTAACTGAATCCTTGATCTTTTTAAATAGCATTTTTATAATGAATTTTAAATCCACGTGTTATGAAACCAGCTCAAAAAAAGATAGGAAATAAATATCAATGCCTTGTAAATCAGCCTCTTTGAGGGGGCAACCTCCTTTACATTACAGAAATGAAAAATTCTTGGATGATACAAATGACAAAACCTCTTTTCTATATATATGAATCTAAGGGGTCACACTATAATCAAAGCAGAAATAGCAATACTAATATAAGGGCACAACAATAACAATAGTGGGCTTCTATGGGGCACAATAATAACAATACGGGGACAATAGGGGCACAACAATAATAATAAGGGCTACAATGACAATAGCAATGGGGGAATCACTAGTATTATTGGGACCTAACATGCCCCTCTCCTTCAAAAAAGTGTTGTCCTCAATGCTTGAGTAGTTCTGGATGCTTTTGTATAAAATTCTCATCCTCCCATGTGGAATCTTCAACGGGTAAGTTCTTCCACTTGATAAGATACTCTGAAATTAATCGATTTTGCAGTTGTCGAGTTCTTGTTTCTGTGACTGCTTCAGGTTTCAATATGATTTTTCCTTTCTCGTCAAGTTATGGAAATATTGTTTGAATTGGGAGCTTGTCACCAATAACCCTCTTTAAGCATGAAACATGGAAAACTGGGTGCACTAGGGAAGCTACACGAAACTCCAATTTGTATGCCATAGTACCAATCTTTTGCAACACCTTGTACGGATCATAATACTTTGGTGATAATTTATTATCCATATTAGCTTGCTTGAGGGACATTCGTTTATATGGTTGTGGCTGTAGAAATACCCAATCACCTATATCAAAAATTATTTTGCTGCAATGTTGATTTGCCTATTGTTTCATTCTATTTTGTCCCAAACTTAGGTTATCCTTTAAGAGCCGGAGAACTTGTTGTTAATGCTCGATGTGATCTTCCACTACTTGAACCTTAGAATTTTCTCTTAAATATGATGTGATGGATGGTGGGTGATATCCATAAAGTGCCATAAATGGGGTCATTTTTGCTGCAGTATGGAAGGAAGTGTTATACCACCATTCAACCAGAGGCAACCATTTGACCCATTATGTCTGTTTATCAGATAGAAAGAAACGAAGATATCCTTCCAAACATGTGTTTACTATCTCAGTTTTCCCATCAGATTGAGGATGATAAGATGAGCTTATGAGCTAACTGAGTACCAAGACAAGAAAATAATTTTGTCCAAAAATTTCCAATGAAAATGGGATCTTTGTCGCTTACAATAATCTTTGGGTTTCCATGTAGCGTTTGAATTGTTTCCATAAATGCAGTAGAAATTGTACTAGCTTTAAATGGATGAAATAATGCACAAAAGTGTGCATACTTGGTAAGTTTGTCAACTACCACCATGATGACACTCTTTCCTTCGGACTTGGCTAAACCTGTGATAAAATCCATTGAAACATCCTCCCAATGTTGAATTGGAATGGATACAGGTTGTAATAGACCCGAGGTCATAATTTTTTCAACTTTATTTTATTGGCAAACCAAACATTAAAGCACAAAATTTTGAATATTAGATTTAAGGCCATCCCAAAAACATTCTTTCTTAACCCCATGATAAGTTTTTAAAAATCCCGAGTGCCCTCCTGAGGGAGAGGCGTGCGATTCCATAAGAATCTTTTGTTTGAGTTGGCAATTCTGACATAGGTATAAGCAATCTTTGTACCATAACGAATCATTTTTCTAGCTAAATGTATCATATGTATTTGGATCTTGTTGTAACTTTTGAATGAGTGCCCACACTTCTTCGTCATTCTTCCATTCATCCCTTGCTTTGTTTATCCAATCTGGTTCGATAATAGAAATGACACAAAGCAGTGCTTCCACATCCTCATCCTTTCTTGAGAGTGCATCTAGCACAACATTTTTCTTCCCTTTTTTGTATATGATTTCAAATTCATAACCCAACATCTTTGTGACCCATTTTTGCTGCTCTTCTGAAGATAATATTTGTTCTAAAAAGTATTTAAGACTATCAAGATCCGCTTTTACCTTGAAGTGTCTTCCCATTAGGTAGGGTTGCCATTTCTTAAGTGCATGTAGTATTTCCAACATTTCCTTCTCATAAATAGCTTTATGTAAATGCTTTCCTTTGATTGGACAACTTTCGAAAGCAACGGGTCTTTCTTATTACATTAAAACATCACCAATTCCATTTCCTAAGGCATGTGACATGTTTATTATTAAGCATTCATATATTTGTGGCAAATTATTTCCCCTTTTATCATTTGTGATGAAAGAAAAGAAAAATGTGAAAGCCAAAATCATTAAATATACACTAGAATTAGGTATCTAAGACTAAATATAAGGTTGAAGTGAAAATTCATGTAAATTTCATACCTATTAATTGTGCCAGACTAATTAAAGCACCATTCCCTAAGTCCTAGATATAAGAAAAAGGAAAAAAATTGAAAATAAGGCCAAGTGAATGGTAACTCATGTATTCACTCCCTCTTTAGCAAACATATGAATATATAAACTCCTAGTCACACTTGATCACATGTTTGTAATGGTTAAATCATGAAGTCCCCTTTCCCCTTGCATTTTCACTTCATCGTCTAAGCACCTACTTGAGGATATAGGGAATGTTTGTTGCCTAAGGGTTTCATGTCTACTCTTGGCTTATTTATGTCAGACTATGATCAATTTATGTGATATTAGAGTGAAATGCTTAATTTTATGGAATTATTAGAACATTGTATTAAGCTAGTCACCACACAAACATGTATTATGTCTCATTTTATCTACATGCGTGGGTTGGAGACTCATTTCTTGAAATATTTAACCTTTCTTGATGGTTTTATGTTACATTACGACTTATTCATGGATTATATAGTCACTCACCTAGGGAGGTGTAATTTATACATATTTGGAGGCATTTATGAGGGTTTTTGTGCTCACATGTATGACTCATTGGATAAGGGCCAATTTTATTTTTGTACATATGGAATTTGCTTTGGTTTATGAATGGGAAGTACAAGCTTCAAGCTTAGGATAGTATTCAAGTAAGTCACTTATTATTTATGTGGGTGTTTTTCATATATTTTATTACATGAGTTGCAAATTTCCAATAAATTAGTTGTATGTGCTACTCTCCTTTCATGGTGAATATCTTGCCTTATTATAATTGAAACTATTATTATAATATTATTTTTCCTTGTAGATATTTGAAGTATATCCAACCTTAAAGGATTTAATGGTGTTTGGTGTCCAATCCTTTCTCTTTTTTAATGGTTGTAGAACCTACAAAACAAGTTTTTATTCACCCCATCAGCCCAAGTACACTTTTATGAATGGGTCACAAATTTTTATCCATAAAAAAAATGAATCCAAACAATTTTTCCTATTGTTAAGTAGATTTAGAAATTTACCTTACATGTTTGAAAGGCTTGAAGGAAAATTTGTAAGGAAACAAAAATGATTGAATGTTACTAGTCTATCTCAAATTTAGAAATTAACCTTGTTCGTTTGAAAGGTTCAGAGGAAAATTTAGAAGGGAACAAAAATGATTCTACTACACCTCAGAGCAAACACATGTAGCACTACTTAGCATGCATATGTAGAGGGAACTATATCATGATCACATTTGATGGACTACCTATAGCTACTTGAGTTTATTGATAACATTATTCACATAGATGAGGATATTTGTCACCTCCTTAAGGGTTATTATATATTTCCCTTATGTGTAAACCTCATGTCCCTGTTCCCTCCTTATATCAAAATAATTTCTTGTATTAGAGAGGTCTTCTATAGTTTTTTTTTAATGTCCTTAGGCCAACATCATCACTCTAAAGGCCTTAAACATTATTAGATATAACCTCTTTTAATGTGACCTACTTTTGCTCAAATGGAAAGAAAACTTAACCTCAATAGTGGCAACATAAGCTACCACAGTAATTGCTTCATATGGATTTACTGCCTTAGGGATTTGATGGTATAGCTTACGAAATATGTTAATAAACAATGACATAGTTTGATTGTTTTTTCTCTTTAAGATAGTGAACTTCATTAAATAGTATTTGATATCCTTCTTGACCACCCATTTCTTCAATAAAAATTAAATAATATAACCCTATTATATTATAGAGTTGTTGTCAGGTAGATTGTTGAACAATTTCCTTACCTCCCATTCCAAAGAATGAGAAAAATTATAGAGAATATGTCATCTTCCTCTATAGAAAATTTTCAATATTGTTTGAGAAGGAAGTTAGGAGTCCCTCAATGATAATTCCATTATTTGCATTGAGCTTTGCTAAAACTTTCAAGTACCCATCAAGTAGGTCCCCTAGTTGATTAATAAGATGAGTTAGTCTAATGGGCTTGGACCTAGAATCTCATTGATGGTTTCTTTGCTTGGAAAATGGTTCTTTGCAATTAACTTATAATTGTTTCATTAATAAATTATACCAAGAAATTGTATTTCTTTCATTTTTCCATTAAAAAAATCAACAAAAATAGAAGGATTGAGTGTGAACTGTCACATCATTTTTGGTATCGATGTAATATTTACACATGCCAAAATTGATTTGTACATTCCCAAACCTTACTAAACTCTAGGCATGTCATGAATGACTTCCATATGTGCAATGGTGGTTTTAATATCAAAGAAAAGTGTGTTCAAAACTACCATGATAAGCATAGAGATGGAAGGGAGGGAAGGGGTGTCTTGTTGTGACATTTCAATGCAATTGCCCATTTGACGTCATATTTTTTCTTTCTAACTTCAATGGATGCTCTAAAGGAAAAATACCTTTAGGGTGTTTAGGCTGTTGGTATTCCAAAACCATCTCTAAAAGTTTTTTAGATATTTATGGGATTTTTTTGAAACCCCCCTTAAAAAGTCACAAGAATTGAACTTTTGGAGGTGATATTTTAACAACCGCCTCTAAAAGTTCAATTATCATGACTTTTGGAGGGTGCTTTAAAAAAATGTCCCTTAATTTATTTTTGATGTCATTAATAGTCATCCATAGAATAAATAAATAAAACTTTTTCATTTTACTTAATCTAAGTTCATGAGATGGTTAACTAACTCTTCTCCTCTTAGATCATAATATTCTTCATGGAAAGGTTAATGGGAAATCATATTATCTTATACCCTAGAGGAATTTGGTATATCTACCTCTTATTTCTTTTTATCTCTTAACAACACATGTAGAGGCCTTTTAAACTATGGAAAGCCTCTAATAGAGTATTTTGGAGTTGTAAGTGAAGTTCCCTTAAAATAATGGGTTGTATACAACTATTTGTGCTTATTGCTAATAGTAATAATGGATTTAAGGGTCTTTGTCACCTCCTTAAGGTTTATTGAATATTTCCCTTATGTTTAAACCTCATGTCCCCTTTCCCTCCATATATTATCATATTTTCTTGTATTAGAGAGGTATTTTATAGTTTCGAGTGATGCCCTTAGGCCAACAATATCACTCTCTAGGCCTTCGACATCATTATATATAGCCTCTATGTCAAGTGACCTCCTTGTGCTCAAATGGAAAGAAAAATAAACCTCAATATTGGAAACATAAGCTACCATAGAAATTGCTTCATAAGGATATAATACCTTAGCGATTTGATGGTATAGTTTACTAAGTCTCTTGGCAAACATTGTAATAATTTGATCATTTTTCCTCTTTGAATATTGAACTTCGTTGAATAGTATTTAGTATCCTTCTTGACTACCCATTTCTTCAAGAAAATTTCAAGAAACTAACCCCATTATATTATAGAGTTATTGGGTAGATTATTCAACAATTTCCTTACCTCCCCTTCCAAACAATGAGCAAAATTCTAGAAAAGACATAATCTTCATTTATATAAATTTTTCAATATTGTCTTTAGAAGGAAGTGAGGTGACCCTCAATAATAATTCTATAACACCCCTGCACTAAGCCTGCTTATTGTGATGGTGATTGTGATTGTAATGCCAACTTGGGAGGACCATGGTTGGTTGGACCTATGATTTAACATATTATTATTATTATTTAATTAAATTGAAGGTTGGACTATCTTATGAATTGTTGGTTTGAGGGAGAAACTTCCTTTCTCACCTATATTTCCCTAAACTCGTCCTACCTACTTGTCTTGCATGAATAACCATGATCCACACTAGATGATAAAATGTTGATGTTGTTCAAACACTTGAGGGTCAGTCATATGATAGGTGATTATTACATGTGAATGGTGTAGAATTTTGTAGAATTTTTCTACAAATCAATCAACTCTGATACCATGTATAAATTTCCCACCTGTAGATCAACCTAGTAATGCAATGTACTAAAGCAAAACACTTGATCTACTTCTACAAACAATTTAGCGGAAGCGTAATCAACCATGAGCATCATCAATAAGAACGCATATAACTGATAAGAAGGAATCAATCACACATAACACAGAAGAATTTACCCATGGAAAGAACCTGCCTAAAACCCCATCTCTGTATTATCATACAAGTGGAAATATAGTCTGGATTACACAAAGCCTTAGCTCGGAAGCTATCCAGCTCTTAGTACAATCCCTCTGCTACTCACAAACAGTCAAAGGCTTCTCACAAACCTTCTCCTATGCCCTCCAAGCCTCCTATTTCTTTGTGCAGTTTCCTCGGGGACCAGTGCTACCACCTGTGTGAATTGACCTCTTCACACACTCACTAACCTCTGATCTAACTGCACAAACTTGAAGGAGATAAATCCTCATCATGGATGAGCTTCCTTTATAGGACAAATATTCATCCAACTGATAGTACATTGTCCCTTCTCTGATCTCAACTGGGTCTTTGTCTGAACTGACATGCATGAGTTATTTAAGCTATAATATTCAATTATCTGAAAATACAAGTTGTTACATGCATGCAAGCATTAACAAACTGAATCTCATTAATTTAACAACTTGTTAAATTAATCTAACTAGACTTGACTCAGTTAACTGAGCCAACTAATTACAACTCATAATTACAAATCATCCTCATCCTTTAACTTATGGTTAAATCCCTCAATCAAAGGAGAAACTATTGCATGTCCTCACATAGACTTCAAGTTCATAATTCCTTAACTAATTAACTCAAATTGAATTAATTAATTAATTTACAAACTGTTGTTAATATCAAATTTGAATTTTACTTCCTATTTCTAGTCCGAGGACTGACTAAAATAGGAATCCACACTAAACTACTAAAAATAGAACTTCTATTTTTAACGCTTCCATTTTTCATTCCCTGTTGCCCAATCCAGTACTGGTACCCAAACTACTATTTTTAGCACTTCTATTTTTAGCAATTTCTTGTTGCCACTTTTCAACACTCCCTCTCAACAAGAAATGCTTCCTCTCGAACCTGATCCTGTACCTCTGGAATGTTCTGCATGCAACATATCTACCAAGTGTGGTTGCTCCAGCAACTCTAGAAACAAAAAAAAACTCCCAACTGACCTCTTTGTTGGGCTAGAAACATACTCTCATGTTGAAGCTCTACCTACTGCTGACAAGTGCTCCCTCTCTGACCTCTGAGCTGCTGCAACACTCCATGCATCTTGCACCATTGCACACCTCTATGTTCCATCATGCACTAGTGCAACACTCTTGTGCATATCGCATTGTTGCAGCTTGCTAGCTCTACACAGTCCTAGGACTCCTGCACTGTAGCTCTCTCTACCGCTCCATCTGCATCTGTCTCTACCCAATTAGTCAGTTCTACTACTCCTCGTCGGGGCTCCCGTAGCAAAGTCGAATCAAAGAGGTTGGGTGCCTCAAGGATCCTTCCCCTCCTCCTTGGGACAATCACTCCACATCGCCCTGCCTCCTACCTAGAGGCATGCCTGCATGTGATCCCTCTACCCACTTGGCTCAAATTTTCCCCCTACTGGAGGTCCTTGCATAAGTAGATGTCTCTACCCGATCTCCTCTCATCTTCCCCTGTTGTGGCTGCTCCACAACCTCCTGAAGTGGTTGCGCCAATCATGGCTCCTCCACAATCGTCTGAGACTTCTTCTAGCGATGCATGTTGATAGGTAATAGACTCTCTCTCTCAACCACCAAGTATCTAACCTTTGCCTTGCTCCTCAAGGCTTTGCATGCATCTTGTACCTCAAGTGCATACACGTTCTTGGCTAGCACACCACTTTGTTTCCACTTTCACGTCGTCACAAAATTTTCTGGAAAAAGAGCTGATTTTAAATCAACGATATCTCCCTCATCTGAACTCTGATTCAACCAATTCTTTTATTTTACTTTGGGTATTTTTCCGCAAGGAATCCAAATCTACTATTTATTTCTGAAAATTTTGTATAAAAATTTTCAGATCTGCTTTGCAAACTCTTGGCCCAAAACTCAAAACTTTGAAATCTCTTCTCGGTATATTGTTCTCTCCTTGATCACATGTGCTCTGATACCATGTAGAATTTTGTAGAATTTTTCTACAAATCAATCAACTCTGATACCATGTAGAAATTTCCCACCTGTAGATCAACTTGGTAATGCAATGCACTAAAGCAAAACACTTGATCTACTTCTACAAACAATTTAGCGAAAGCTTAATCAACCATAAGCATCATCAATAAGAACACTTATAACTGATAAGAAGGAATCAATCAAACATAACACAAAATAATTTACCCGGGGAAAGCACCTGCCTAAAACCCCATCTCTATATTATCATACAAGTGGAAATATAGTCTGGATTACAAAAAGCGTTAGCTCGGAAGCTATCCAGCTCTCAGTACAATCCCTCTGCTGCTCATAGACAGTCAAAGGCTTCTCACAAATCTTCTCCTCTACCCTCCAAGCCTCCTATTTCCTTGTGCAGTTTCCTTGGGGTCCAGTGCTGGCACCTATGTGAATTGGCGTCTTCACACACACTAACCTTTGATCTAACTGCACAAACTTGAAGGAGATAAATCCTCATCATGGATGAGCCTCCTTTATAGGAAAAATATTCATCCAACAGATAGTACATTGTCCCTTCTCTGATCTCAACTGTGTCTCTGTCTGAACTAACATGCATGAGTTATTTAAGCTATAATATTCAATTATCTGAAAATACCAGTTGTTACATGCATGCAAGCATTAACAAACTGAATCTCATTAATTTAAAAACTTGTTAAATTAATCTAACTGGACTTGACTCGGTTAACTGAGCGAACTAATTATAACTCATCCTCATCCTTTAATTGATGGTTAAATCCCTCAATCAAAGGAGAAACTGTTGCATGTCCTCACATAGACTTCAAGTTCATAATTCCTTAACTAATTAACTCAAATTAAATTAATTAATTAATTTACAAACTGTTGTTAATATCAAATTCAAATTTTACTTCCTATTTCTAGTCTAGGGACTGACTAAAATAGGAATCCACACTGAACTGCTAAAAATAAAACTTCTATTTTTAGTACTTCCATTTTTCATTCCCTGTTGCCCAATCCATCACTGGTACCCAAACTGCTATTTTTAGCACTTCTATTTTTAGCAATTTCTTGTTGCCACTTTTCAACAAATGGACCTAAACCAAAGTGGCAGAGCCCATCATCAACCATTACACAAGTAAAGGAGTGGGGAAGCTAATGTGACATCATACCCCACCATAAGAAAATTGAAATGGAATGATGAGGAAAACGATGGGGGGGGATCATTTCGTGTGGATGGTTCCATGACATGGAGAGAGAACTATATGGAGAAAAAGGGGAGAGGATTTATTTAGCCTCTCACAGACAACTAGAAGAAGGGAACTCGGTGATTAGAGGAGCACAAGAAATGAAACATCAAGAAGAAGAATAGAATGTTGGACATTGGGAGGTCAGAAGTGGTCACCTAGCGTTGGGTCATATTGCCCTATTATGAATTCAATGCCATTAAAATAGTGTTAAATTCTCTGTGATCTGGTGAACCATCCATGTGACTATGCCTTATAACTAGTGATATATTTATCTAAACTTGTCAAGCCTATGTGAATTTGAGTGAGAAATTGAGCCACTAAGTGTTGGATGTTCAACATGTGAAACACAAGAACAATGGATTCTATCTCTTGAAATTTTGTTCAACCCATTAGTGTGAACTCTCTACCTATGCAAGCATTTACCGCCAAACCCTAGATCTGACTCGAGGGTGGTTAGTTGCAAGAAAGGTTGTAGTGTAGCTAGTCTATGGTTTTGTGGAGATTGAATGTCCCTCATTTAGTTACGAACCACACAAGTTAAATTAGATAAGTGTTTATTCTTGTATTTAACTATATCATGGATGACTAATGAGTGTTTCTATAGCATTCAAGTAACAATGTCTAGCTCATTATATAGCCACGGCCATTGGCCATCTAATTCATTTATGGTGATTATGATCTATCTAATCTAGGTGGATTTAATTGTGTTGACTCATTGCAAGATAATTGATGTGTTTATTCCTGGTGATTCAATAGTAACTAGGAATTCTTTTGTTACCATATGCTCATTTAGTTATATTTTGTTGGTATGATCATGAGTTGGGCATCAATATTGTATGAGTATGGTGTTATGGGATTGATTGAATCATGTGGTTGTGGAATTCTTGGCAAATTAAATGTTTATAAGATAGGTCCCTGAAGGGTAATCTGAAGTCCCCAGGACTAACTATGACATTTTAATTATAAGTTACCTTTATATCATGTAGGTTTGGGTAGCTTACCATTGTGGTCTTGATTGAAGGTTATTGAGATCTATGCATAATCATAATTTATATGCATGGTTTCTTGACATGATACAATACAATTGATAATTTTTTCTGTTCTTTTGTGCTTGCAATGATACATTTAAATGTTTCTTCTCACAATATGAGGGTTTTGGGATTCCCTCTCCTAGTTTCTAGTTATCTATTTATCTAGATAAGTGTTTAACTTATACGACCATGCATGACTTCTCATGATATAGTTAAGCACTATTAGGGTGTTTGAAGGTCCATGGTTGAAAGTTAAATTGATAAGGTCTCTGTGTTGGAGTTTTTAAGAGAGTTCTATTATTAATGAACTGCACAAGACTTGTTGAGAGTTCCTATGGAGTCCTTTCACACTTAATGATTGATGCCCTACACAAAGTATTGGAGACATTAAATGGTTGTGCATGAGGGATGTGTAATGCTGGATTTTGGGGGTCCATACTAGTTTGGAGGTTCGAAGAACAAGATGTGGGACTAGGCTCGAACACACACACACACATGATGAAAGACTAGTTTAGCGCTTCAAGGGTCTAAAACTTTGGACAGGTGGAATTCCATGAAAGTGTCAACATAATATGATCAACACAAAATGCTAAGGGGCCATATCTATGGGCCCATGTGGATATGTGATGTGGCAGGTACCATGTGGGTGTAGTTAAGGACACGTCCACACCATGAGGTGATGTGGCAGCACCTGGGTAAGGTAGGGGTGCCATGTGGTAGATTCTCGCTTACGTGGTAGGGTTTAAATGGTGAAATTTCAAACGGTTGTATCTTTTAATCCACGTGTTGATTCAAGATAAAATGTATATCACTAAAATAAACTCAATGAGTTGAATGTGATGGTGCTATCCAAATTTAATTTGGATAACTTTGTGAGAATAGGAATTTAGAGACCACATTTCCATAAAAGTACCATGGAGTTCAAGTTAGCTTGATGTAACACCTTCCACTTTGCGAGAATAACTCAAGGGGGTGGGAGGTTGTTTTACAAATTCCATTATTTTCATTGATCCTTGCTAAAACTTTTCAAATACCCATCAAGTGGGTCTCTAGTTGATTAGTAGGAGGCAGTATAAGGGGTTTGAACTTGGCATCATGTTGATGGTTTTTAGGGAGGATTTGGCCAACCCTACGAGGGTTAGGATTTTGTATTTGGGATTGATCAGGGGTATGAGCAAGATTTTGCATGGAGTGATGGGTAGAAAGTCAAAGAGTAGTTACCACCACCCCTTCAAGAGATTCTATCCTTTCAACAATAGTTCCTCGTGGGAGAAAAGGGTATCAAGCATTCCTAAAAAATAATGTAACTAGGCCTTGATATAGATCTATTAATGGACCCAACCTTAAACCCTATTAGATATCAACCATACATCATCATAAATCTATTTTAATCACAACTTTTGAAGGTGATTCTAACATGAAGAGTTGTATGCACATAGTCCTTGTTACCGTACAATAAAGGATTATAAACAACCCTCATATGAATAATAAACTAATTACAAATATGAATGATATGGTTGAGCTAAGTGATAGAGTTTTAAGCTTTCATTCTGCAAGAAATTGATGTGTTTCAAGAGTGCTACACTAGTCTAAATGTTCACATGTGCGTACAAAACAAGATATTAGCTATCAATTGTTAATTTCTTTGGGTTACTTCAGATATTAGCAATCAATCACTCCTAAGTCATAACCATGGCTCATCAATAAGCCTCCATAACAAGGATTAGGGTAAGATGTCCTTTTAATCTAAAAAATATCTAAAATATGTGTTAAGTGTAATCTCAGGGTTGTACTATAATGAAGAAATGTAAAGTTTCATGGAGTTCCAAATATTCCATAAAACCCTATTCTATTTGTTGGCTAGAACTTAGTTTTCAATGCTCTTTATAGGCTACCCATTTTCCTTCCAAACATAAGCAAACATAATTCATGGACAACCACAACCATTGATGCCTTGAGTATCACATAAATACATTAGGATATGTATAGGATAAACGCCTTCAAATCATGATATATTGAATTTGAGTTGGGTGTTAGGGGCTGCCAAGGGGTCATTTCTTTCTTTCTAATATCACAAAAAAAAATTGCCCATGTTTTCCTTTTAAAAATTTGTAACACAATCCAAAAATATCGATTGTTGCCAAAATATTTCCAAAGATATCTACAGGACATGTTGTCACAAAAAATGGTGAACCCTCAAAAAATTGTGATGAAGGAAAAACTTTCTCGGTTGAGCCCTGTAGTTGCTAAGATCATGAGAGTTTGTGAAATTTGGAAGATTTCAACCAAATGATAGCAGCCTTGAGTACAATGGGGATGAAGGGTATTGTTATTCATCCACCCAATAGTGCACACATTTCATTTATTAAATAACAATTGTGTGGTGGGTGTAGTGGATATGAATGGCTATCTTAATGATTGAAGGGTTTGATTTTTTAGCCATGGCATGCAAAAAAGTGTGTTGATTGATAATAGTTCACAAACAAAGCATTTGAGGGAGGAGTTGAAACAATTCATGTAACCTTCTCCGTATTAAGTGATCACCTACAATAATCAAAGAACAATGTAGTGGTACTAAGACTATTTGGAGCCATTGTACTAGGAAATTCTTCTTGATAACATTAACCTACAATAGATATGGAAAGGCCCTTTTGAGTTTGTTCTAAACCAAACTCATCTCAAAACTATGTTGGTTTATTTGTTCTCATTGATGACAACTAGATGTCATTGATTCAAAGGGTGGATGGAAGAACATGAGTACAATTAGTAAAAACTAACAAGCCCCCTAATGCCAAGTGTTTAATTGATAGACCAACTACGGAATGTGTGATATTTTTCCATTTTGATTCATGGGGTGAAGGCCTACTCTAAACCAATGATGGTGAACATAAATTGGAATCAGAGTTTCATCTGTAATATGATTTAATTGTCCTAGTATTATTAAAGGTTTCCAAGGGAGTCAAATTTGACAAGATTTTTTATTCTTTTCCCTTTCCGCCTTGAGTTCTCCATCTTTATCATCACTTAGAGGATGGTATCACATGTGAAAGTGCCACCAACATAGAATTGGTATCCATTATTGGTGATGCATCCACCCACTCTTTGCCTTGGTAGCTCATAATGGATGAAAAGTCTATCAAATGGATGTAAATAATATTTTCTTGAATGGAGACCTGAAAGAAAATGTTTTTATGTATCAACTAGAATATTTATTGTGAAGAGACAAGAACAAAAGGAATGAAAACTTGTCAAACCCTTGTATGGCCTAAAACAAGCACCGCGATCTTGGCATGAAAAATTGATCGAGCATCTTCTGAAATTAAGTTTCAAACACTTTAATCTTGATGATGCAACTTTATTTTTCAAGAAAATTGTCAAATTGTTGTCTATCTTGTGGCATATGTAGATGATTTGTTGATAACATGGATGAATGAAAATTATATTGCATCCATAAAGAAAGGATTTGAGATGACATGTTTGGTACACCTTCATTACTATTTGGGCATTAAAGTGATCCAACATCCACAGTATATATTCATCTCTCAAAATAAGTACATTGGAGAATTTTTGAACAAGTTTGGCATGAGTTAATGAAATCCTTTGTCCACTCCAATGGAAAAAATCTAAAGCTCACATCTAAAGAAGGAAATTAATTTGAGGATGAAACTAGGTGAACTTGTGGGAAGTGTTATCTACCTCACCATTACCAGACTGGATATTTTAGTTGTTGTTAGAATCCTTTGCAAGTTTATGGAAAATCCTTGTGAGGGACATTGTTCTGCTACAAGAAGAGTTTTAAAGTACTTGAAAGGAACTCAAGACTTTGGACTGAAATATTCATAGGTGGATGAATTTTAGCTTGATTGGATATTATGACTCAGACTTTGATCAAGATAAGGAAAATGGAGTGTTTACTTCAGGCTATGATATAAGTCTTGGATCATGAGTTATCTTCTAGATGCCACACAAACAATCAGTTCTAGTAGATTTCACAAGAAAGAAAAAATATGTGGTATTTGCAGAAGCAACCAAGGAGACTTTGTGGCTCAGGAAAATTCTTAAATATTTGCAAGATAAGTAAGTGAACTCTACTCCTCTTCTGATTGACAATAATTTTGCAATTAAATTGGTCAATAATAAAAAATTCCATGATCAAACCAAACATATCAATACAAAGTATCATTTGATTCGACAACATGTGAGGCCAAGGTTATTCGCCTAGGACATTGTTCCACAAATGAGCAAATTGCGGACATCTTCACCAAAGTACTTGGATGAGAAAAGTTTGAAAGATTCAAAATGATTCTTGGACTCATAAACACCCCTCTAAATTAGTGGGGGTGTGAGGGGAATGTTGGACACCTAATTCAATCAGTTAGAATAGGAAAAGACCTTGGAATTGGAATCCCAAAGGTCACCATTCTACTTTTATATAATGATGTTCACATTAATAAAAATGACATATTGGGAGTTACCTTCCTGGATTAATAGGACTAAATGTTATTAATGAACTATTAAAATTCATTTTTTTCTTCTTAGCTTAGAACCTCCTTTTTAGGTTATCATCGTCTTTTGCGTGTTGGTAGCTTCCCAATGACACAAATTTCATCAAAATATGATCTTTGGACACAAAGTTATGACCTTTAGAAATTTTAATATTTATGCCATGTCACAACATTTGTATAATATACGTGGATTACACATGGAAATTAATGGCCTGCCGCCAAAGCTCTAACGATTGCTGTTGGATTGGACTCGTGTCCTGGGCAATTCAATGATCGATTAAATGATTTTGTACGTTTCTCGGTAGAAGGGTTAGGGTTTCAAACCTGTCCCACCGGATGTTAACCTGTACCTGCCGGTTATCCTCACACAAAAGCGCTCGTTGTCAACCCTCCGTTAATCATTTCATTTCGCTTTTTCCGGGTCACTCTGCCAAAGTCTTGTGCTGCTCTGCGAGAACTCTGGTCACTTTACCCTTCTGGTTTTCGAAGCTCGCTACGAGGGTTCTCTCGACCCTTTCCTGTCCCTGGAGGTGATATCTTACCGGTTTGGAGGCGCCGTTCTGTTCTGTAGGTTCTGTATTTGATTTGGTAGCTGGTTAACTCGGTTTTCTTGTTTTTAATCCTTTAAGCTTATTGTCTGCTCACTTCATTAACAGGGTTTTCCGTGGCAGGTTATCCTCCAGCTATTCGTCGCTCCAATCTCTTGCCAAGGTGAGCGTTCGTTCTCTGTCAGATTTCCCTTATCTTTTCTTTACTTAACCTGACATTTTCGTTCCACGTCTTCAGGGTTTTATGGGTCATTCACTGTTCGTTTCGACCTCCTTCATTCAGGTAATTTCTTCTCTGTTGATACCTTCGTTTCTCGTTTTTCTTTGAGAGTTTTTCTGGTTAGGGTTTTGCTGACCCTTTTCGTTTGACTTGCAGGTGGCTCGAAACTTGTCGGTTCCTGATGGCACTCTTCACAACTGTTGCCATTTGCTCAACCCTACAGTGCTCTCTTCCGGGTAGGGTCTTAACTTATCAGTCCTTGTCCATAGAGTTTTTGCTGAGGTTTTGTCTGTAATTTACAGTCGCCTATGCGAGGTTTCTACCTGTCTGTCGGTTGGTGTAACTTACTCCGTCTCTGGCATTTTTAGAGAGTAATTAGTCCTCTGTTCGGAAATTTCATTTCTGGGTTTAGTCGAAACTCTGTTCTAAAGGTGGTTGTTCAGGTTTTCGAACCCTAGTCTGTAAGTATGGTCACTTATCAGTCCTTTTTTTGTTGACACCTGTTTGCCTGTAACTTATCGTTCTGTAGATAGGGTTGTTTAAGTTATTGGGAACCCTCGGGTAACCGAAACCCCGGTTGCCAACGCTATGGGTTACTCTCACTACAGGGGTTTTGATGGCTTCTCGGTTTACAATGTAATATGCAAACTCTAATTGATAATGGTGACCTGCCTGTAAATAAGATTTTGTGCAAAGTTTGCTTTGTTCTTATGAATGCGCTTCTTTGGTCTCGAAAGGACCGTGAATTCAAATAGACTGTATTTAAATTAACCTTGCAATGTAATACTATAGTTATTTCGATTTCTTTAAAACACTGCTCTGTTCATATCATGGTGAAGTCATTACGGGTTACCTGGATTTTATTTCTGTTCAGATTTGCTTGTTCTTTTCGGTCTGGACGTGCACTGTTATGCACCTTCTTTGTCGTTGCTGTTATCTCTCTTTGTCAGAAATTGTCGTATTCTGGACTTCTTCCTTCTCGCTCTGGAAAATTATGTCTTGCACCCGTTCTTTGTTCTCCTCGCTTGTTGTCCTGTACTGTTACTCTTATGCCAGTTTGTTACACATACACAGTTATATTACATGCATGAATATTTCATTACAGTGATGATACAGTAGAATAAAATAGATGCTCTTTGTTTGAAAAGAAAATGACTGTATTTTCTTTCTGTTTCTCTGTTCTTCGGGGGAATCCCGTACAATGATTTTTCTTTCTCTTTTAACATTTCTGAATCAATACAGTTCAGTTTAGTTGGAACTACCCTAACATATTATTGTAACTAATTACCAGTTTTTGAAATGCTTTGACTAATACAACTGTAAAGAGCTAATTAACTAATAAAAGGATCTAATTAACTATCAGTTTATCTTGCTGTCCATAATTCCTACTTGAAACAAAAATAACTCATGACTTCCAATTGACCTATTCCTAATGTCTTATGATAAAATAAAATAATTAAAATAACGTAAAATGACTTGACAAGCCTACGCATGTTTAGCCATGAATTTATGATTGCATCCTTGTGAGACTGTCAGCCAACTTCCTTCTCCTCAGAGCTGGATGCTCCTGCATCAGAAATTCAATCCACATGTCAATACCTCTATGCTTCACATTTGCAAGTCGAACACCCTGGATTGCAATGTCATATATGGATATATGGTTTTTTTTTTGCATTTTTCCACCACCATGCTATTATTTGTTCTTCTAAATTCTGGATTTGATATAGGTGTCAATCAATTTGGTCAAACATCCAAATACAAATCCAAAATTTTTCGAAATTAACACTAAACAAAAAGATGGATTTCTAGATTTCTAGATCCAGGACATTTAATATCCACATCCACTACCCACATCACCTCCAAACAACTACCACCCAACATCCACTTGCCATTTTGACAAGTCATTATTGTCACATCAAAATAGTTAATATCTAAAATTTCAAACTCCATGTCTCCAGAGTCACCAACCACAACATATGTCATATTAGTGAATACATTGACTTCTTTCCATATCATATGAACAAGTTAGCATGCCACATCATCTTGATATGGCCTCCTTACCATATTAGCATAACATGAAATATTACCACATGAGCTCCTATTAATTGCAAGGTTTGCAATTACTTACATGAATCCTATGTGGCCACCACGCAATATGCCTTATTATAAGAAGAGTATAGGTTTTTCCAAAAGAGTGAATTTAAAGAAGTTCTAGGTTCTTAGAATTCTAAATCTCGATAAGATTTATTGGACCCTCTAGATCTTCAAATTCTAGCAAAATATAAAAAAAATTCATGACAATCGACAAATAAAGACCTGATGTTAGATTCCAGATCTTCTAGATATCTGAATTTTGTCAATTGATAGGAAAATTCCCAATAATTAATGGGAAAAAAAGTTATTGGATTTTGAATCTTCCAAACATTTATTTTTTTCCAAATAAGATAAAAGGGAATATAAAAGCTATGATGATATATTAAATTACATAAAAAGTAATGGGTAAATCATAGTTGAGTGATAAAAGAAGCTCCAGTAACAAATGCAAAATACACTGACTGGGCCTTCAACATATAAACTTTTGAAGGAATTCAAGTAGTTTATATTATATCTGTGGAGGTTTCATAATAAACAAAACTTAAATTTAATAACCTAAATATTTATATTGAGGATTCCACTCTCAAGGTTCCATTTATGCCTCAAAAAAAATTCCAGATTTTATTAAGTTGGTCATCCAAGTTCTGGTTAAAATAAACATCCAAATTTCCAATTAGCCGGATTTTTGGACACCAAGGTTTCAATAGTCAAAGGTGTATAGAAAGCTTAAAATCCAGATTTTCTGAAATGATGTCAACAAAAATAAAGATGGCTTTATCTTGTGATGGAAAGAGTTTCATTTTAAGACATTATCAAAAAATTAAAAAGAAACACACTTAATTGATGGGTCTTGTTTATATATAAGGCTTAGTTAAGAACCATTAGCTAAGATATTGATGATAAAGCAACATTTGTCATGTTAACTTTAATCTGACCGGGAAGGAATCATTTTTTACCTGGAAGGAATCATTTTTTTTTACTATCTTATTATAAATATATGTATTAAAACTTTATTTTACATGAAATAATAAAATAAGATGAGACTTTTTTTCAATGACCCCATTTATTAACTAATAACGCACATTAAAGAACATATCCAATTATATTATATAAATAATAGCTTCATTTGTTATTCACACATAAGTGCTTCTAAAAGGCATATAAACAAGAATGGTAAATTAACTTCTTATTTCAGTATAATTCTCAAAATTTATATTAATAATTCTATCATCTTTATTTCTAATAATAATTATATTAATTTGATTGAAGATTTTTATGTTGAGAATATTGAGAATAATTATTTGGAATATTAATTATAATAATCATTTTTATATTGACGTTTCAAGTCTATAATAAGGTTTATCATTAATACAAATCCACGGAGAAGAGAAAGGGAGAAGGGGATAAATAATGAAAAAAAGAGTGAGAAGAGAGAAATAGCCGACCAGAACCACCTATGCACGCATCTATGTGGAAATGGATTTCAACGTCGGATTCCCAGTTGAAATACACCTAACAAGTAAAGATTATGTGTGGAACCAGAAACTCGATTATGAAAGTGTCCTCTTTAGATGTCGATCCTACTTCGAGACAAGCCACCTAGTCAAAAATTGCCCAAAAGCCTCCCAGAAAAATTCTGCTAGAAAAAATCACCACATATCTACATGGTGGGAAGGAGCACAAAAAGAACACTACACTATCATCAAAGAAGAATACTCTCGAGAAAACTCTGAATCACAAGAAATCGGGCAAGAAAGAAACAACTCTCAAAGCAAGCAGAAGGAAAGCCCCACCCAACAACAAAAGAGTGAACTCGACAACCCCTAAAGCATCAACAGTTATGAGGATTCAAATAACGCACAAAATAAATCTTCATTTAACAGCAAAGCAGATCTCCTAGACCAAACTTCTCCGACTATCTTCAAAAGGACGAACACAATAGATCACGAAGCTAAGACACCAATGTCCCAAGAACTAGAATAGATGAAGGAGATGCAAAATAAAGAAAGTTGGAAGACCATAGAGAAAAAAAAGAAAGCCACAACACCAATATTGCCAAGAAAGATGAGGAGCTAGACAATTAAAAACTAAGAAAATTATAGGTTCGATAGACCAATTTGGTCTCAATGGACGTTAGCCCCATCATCAAAACAAAAAAATGAATTTTTTAGGAAATAGTTAGAAATAGACATACTTAATAATAATTATTAATAAAACTTATATGTAAAATAACGATGAATTAATAAAAATAAGAATATATGATTGTTGTGAGAATTAATTATTTTCATTACTCGTAATAATTATTAATGAACTTTAGTTAATAATATAATAATTATATTACTAATTAGATTAAAAACTTATCCTAATTTAAGTCTCTATTAATAATAATTATTAAGTTATGAATTATAAATAATAATAATAATGATTTATTTTAGAGGGATAAAAGAGGTTAATAATTATTAGGGGGAATATTATTATATTAAAGGAATAAAGTTAATAGTTAAAATTAAGAAATAATTTTAATATTTAAGAGGTATTAGTATATATATAATTAAGGGATTGCTAGTTTTTATTATAAGTTAGGAAAAATTAAAGGAGGAATGGAAGGATGTGGGAAGGGAGGGTCAGAAGAGATAAATGAGGGGAAGGTGAATAAGAGGAAGCCGAGAATTAGGAAGATGGAAATGAAGGGGAGAGGATGAAATTATGTAAGGCTTTGTTTTGGTTGAGAGTTATGGTGTTTTGAGAAAGTACAGGAATCCAGCTTCTACTAATTTCGAGACCTCCATCTCTGTTCAGATTTTGAGGATGCTTTATAATTTCAAGAACTTCCCTCATTGTTCGTTTGTATTGATGCTTCTCTGTAGCAATTATTTTAGCATTTTCTTCCTCTAAAATAAATCATTATCATTAATATTTATAATTCATAACTTAATAATTATTATTAATAGAAGCTAAAATTAGGATAAAGTTTATTAATCTAATTAGTAATATAATTCTTATATTATTAATTAAACTTCATTATTACCAATAATGAAGATAATTAATTCTCATAATAATCATATATTTTTATCTTTATTAATTCACCATTATTCCTAGATATAACTTTATTAATAATATTATTAAATATGTCCATTCTAAGTATTTCCTAAAAACTATTTTCTGTTTTATTAATAAATTCTGGTTTTTCTGGTCAGCCATTTCTCTCTTCTCGTCCTTCCTTTCATTATTTATTCCCTTCTTCCTCTCTTCTCGATGGATTTGTCCTAACGATGAGTCTTGTTATAGACTTGAAACATTGACATAAAAATGACTATTATAGTTAATATTCCGAATAATCATTCTTAATATTCAATTCTTATTTATCAATGATTAATTTTATTCTTCAAAAATATTGACCAAAGGCATGAGTATATCATACTAAATATTATTAATTTATGAGCCTATTCATGAGTATATCATACTAAATATTTTAAATCTATGAGCCTATTCTTTACACAATCATGTCTGCTTTATGAATTAGACCTATTTTGTTCAATTATGAGGCAAACTCCATTACATGATTATAAAATTCAAGAATCAATTACATTATTGGTGTAGTACCACAATTTATTCACCAAGTTAATGCATAAATCAATAACCATAAAGCACAAAGAAATTGGTTGTGATTCATTTTTATGGAGTCTTGTTATTAGTAGAACTGAAATGAAGGGATTGAACCCTAATGGTTTTGGATGATATATAATTATGTTTAGAACATTGGCTAGTGGAAACTTGATTCATGTTGGGTTGCTTTATTTTCTCTACAAGGAAAACCTTGTGGGGAAGCCTCGGGCATCTTCTTTCATTTGGTAGATGGTAGTTAATGTAAACCTATCGGCATTGATTATGATGTTTGGCTCGATAAGGACCTCAAGTGAGGATTACAATAGAGACAACCAACCTTGGTATTAAGCACAAGATCTCTTACATGAAAGTTAAATCACTCAATCACTACTTGATTCTTTTTGGAATACCCTTTTTTTACCATCCCAAATCTCGTGGAGAAACTCGAGCACTTTCTTATGTTTTATAGATGTTACCTAGTATAAAGACAACAATGTTGATTATGATGCTTGACCATATAGGGACCTTGAGTGAAGTACACAATAAAGGAAATCAACCTAGCGGATCATGAACCCCAAAACCTTCTACATGAAGCTCAAAGCATTCAACCACTCAAGCTATCTCACCATGCTAGTGTTGAACTACTTCATGTCAATGTAATGATGAGGATTATGATGTTGAACCTTGGGGAGATTTAAGAGCTAAGCGTACAACTTTTCATGTTGATGTAATGTGGATGCTAGATAGTACATTGAGTTAAAGTATAATCACACTTCTATAGTTAATCTAGTGGGCATTATAACTCTATATTCTCGTTTTATATTGTGTGGTTGGTGGGTATAAAGAATAAATTTAACATAGTTATTATGTTGAGAAATGCATGCCACAACCAAGGAGGGAGAAGATTACCATGAATAAGTAATATAACATTGGAATCACATTAGATTTCATATTATTCCTATTAAATAAAATATTTTAAGAATAACCAATCTAAATTCATTTTAATCCTAACTTTATTAAACATAAAGAGAAATCAAATATCTAAATATACAAAACTTCGTATAACTCTTAACATTATTTAGCCTATGAAGGATGATTCTAAAATATTTTTTGATCATGGTATGATGCTCAACAATAGTGTTGTTAATTTTTGTAAATAACCACATAGTCATTGAGCTTCAAAGCATGAGCTCTTGCGGCTATATAGTTATTGGTCTTCTTTAATATATGAATACACACAATATGTGTATCTAAAGAATGTAATTCCACGCATATCCATAAATGAAATTACAATTTTTTTACTTGCAGGAAAAAAAATAATAATAATAATAAAGCAAACAAAAATAACTCTTTACATTGTTCTAAATATTTAAACTTAAAAAATTTGATTCTTCTTATAAACCCAATGTGAAAATACATTTTTTACTTGTTTATAGAGCCATATCAAAATAACTTACTTGTAAATTGATGAGATCAAATATACTAATAGTTACATTAAGAATAACATTTTAAAATTATAATGTTGAGTATACTCATAATTTTAATATAAATAAGATCTTTTTTATTTTTATTAAATGATGTATTTTTTTATGTCTGAAGAAATTTTAGGCAGATTTAACTAAAGGGTCATTCTTATCGGCTTATTAGTGAGCCTAACCGCAACGAGGACAAGAGAATTAATCTTATAACCTCCCATAGCTGGTGTTTAGCAACAAGAACTCAACCAAATTGAAAAGACTTAATAATACATTAATTATAAACTTAAAATAATAAATTTTTACTATATAAAATATATATATTTCCATTAATAAAAAATAATAATATATTTTATTTTAAAAATATACATTTCCACGTAGAAATATAAATTGTGGTTGATAAATGCTTTTAGAGAACTGTCTGTTGCTATCAAATTTAACAAGATAATTCTTCATAAACATTAATCAACAGCCACATATTTTACTTCAATTTAAGTTATATAAAAAGTATTTATACAAAGGATTTAAAAACAAATAATTTAAATTAATTATTAAGCATGAGGTTAACCAAAGATTAAAATAAGTTATTTATACATAGATAATTTAAATTAATTAGTACGCATTAGGTTAACCAGAAAGATTAGAATGAAAATATGAGAAAGGTTTGCCGTCCATAATTGTGATTAAGATAATTTAAGGAATTAATATTTTTTTATATTTGCGGTGGAGGGGCGGAGTGTGTTCTTATTTTTGGTGATGTGTTTGTATGTTCGATAAACGTGGAAGTAGTATTGATAAAGAAAAAAAGGTGCATCGATAACATCAAGGGGATGTAGCTCACATGGTAGAGCGCTCGCTTTGCATGCGAGAGGTATGGGGTTCGATACCCCGCATCTCCATCGCTCTCGCGAATAACCGCTGAAAATTGAGAAGCTTAATGTTTTTTTTTTCCTTCTGTGTAAGTACTCACACAACTAACCAAAGGATCTTGTGATGGGCCTCTTATGTACAGTTTGGCCACGGACTCTATGGATAAGGTCAGCTAATTATAGCCAAATACTCACACAACTAACCAAAGGATCTTGAGATGGGCCTCTTATGTACAGTTTGGCCACGGACTCTATGGATAAGGTCAGCTAATTATAGCCAAATGAATTTGTGAGGGAGCTCTTATGTATAGTTTGGCCACGGAGACTATGGATAAGGTTAGCTAATTATATTTAACAGTTAATTTGAGTAAAATTTTTGTAAGGTATCCAACCCCCTTATGCCTAATTAGAGTTGTAGGGCGTTTAGACTTAATTTTCAAGATTAAATTATGGAGATGGTTTAGTAAATGTTTTCGTCTTTTCATGACTATTTTAAAACTTGACTTAATTTTCAAGATTAAATTATGGAGATGGATTAGTAAATGTTTTTGTCTTTTCATGAGTATTTCAAAACTTGATACTGTTATTGTCATCTCAAACTAAGCTCAAAACATAAAGTTATGTCTAATTAAAGGTCAATCAACTACATGTGCCACATCAATTGATTTGTAAATTGTCATAGATATTTTACTAGAGAGTGTGTTATAATAGATCTGATAAAACTAAATTTAGAAATCCAAAAATCTATGCTATTAGGGTTTATCCTCATATTTCTAGATCTATATATAAATATGTATTGTGTATGCATTCAAATTCAAATCTATGTAGAAAATAGAGAACAACAAAAGAAAAACTCACAAACCACATTTGACACTGATATATCCTGGGAAACCCTTTTGAGGGAAAACTTGGTTGAAAGGTGAGACCGCTCTACTCTCTTTCGTTGAATAGAAAATGGTTGCAAGTATAAAGAAGTAAGGCTTATGGCCCATGGGCTACTATAGTGCAGAAATTCTTTATGCATGCTCTCTCCCTATCCCTCTTGGCTACTCTACTTGTTTATGGAACAGATGGCTGGTTCGAAACGTCGATGCACTAAAACAACAGATGCGATGAATCCGGAAGATGCAACCACAAAGAATGGAACCCTTTTCCACTTAGTGGTTTGGTTATAACACAATCTGATAACCTACTAGTGGTTAGGTTTGACTCCCTCAACTCTTGACCAAAGTTACAATATGGACTCTTCTTTAATCTTCTTCATCATGATCATGTGGCTAGCTCCCTTTCCATGAATAACGAGGGTTGATGTGGCACCCTCTCAAATTATGGTGGCCAAAATAGGAAGGTCAAGAGTCTTTGTGGCATAACTTTTACATACAGACTTTGATTGAGGTGGTCCTTGCATCATTATAAAGGATTTGTGTGTAGAATAAGAAGAAAATGTGTCACACCAAAGCAACAAATTTGTACGCCCAAAAACATCATTTGATGCCTCAAAATGCTCTTGAAAGGTTTTAAACCCGAATTCACCAAACTAGGTCCCACCGGTATAAATGGTCATGTGAGTTGATTACTCCATTTTTTGCACTTTGAAAGCATCCATATGGATGACAAACAATATAATGATCCAATCTAGATTTGACATCATAAACATCCATATGATACCATGCCGTTGACACGTGGAAACCCATGTGCACACGTCAACACTGCACTGGGCCACATCCTTTGTTAGATTATGTCACTCTACCATGTTGAGGCCCATTGCCATATTATTTATAGTCTATATCAAGAGGAAATCCTAATAGTAGCTACTCAACCTTCCAATACCCAACCCTTGATCTCCCAATAATTGACTACCAATATCCAATACTCTATGATAGTTGACAAGAAATACGTCTCTAAAAGTTGATAGGGTTTTGGGTTCTATTGATTCCAATAGTTAAGCCCGGTATGGAGATCCCAATCCTCTCAAACACCTAACTGTTAAGGGAATAAGTCCCCTAGGGCTTTGGGTCAGAACCCTAACAGAGCAGGAGTAATCTACAGCAAGAAACACGCATACAACTCAGGCAACATGCTTAAATAAACTAACTATGCAAGGATGAACATACTCGGATGTCCTTCATTTGGGTAGTTCCAACCAGGGTTCAAACCCTTTGCAACTCCTGATGATCTTCGAATCTGCAAATCAACCAATTCGAATACACATAGCAGCATATAGATAATTCATTTTAGTGAAATCAACCTTATATCATATAAGTAAATGGTTAGTTATACATGAAAATAGTCATTCATACATAAACCATAACAATAACATCTTATGCATAAACAAAGTCGATCTCAGGAACAAGACAACGTTTCTTTTTATTGTAGAAAACTATAATAAACATGGAAAGAGTTCACCTGAGTCTTCCTCTTCCGGCTCCAAGTAGAACCGTCCTCCAGGTCTGTCCAGTCCCAGTCTTCAACAGCCTCCTTCCATAACCAATACCATGATATCTCAAGCAAGTGAGATAATATCAACACTCAAGGAAACAAGAGTTTCCTGAACTTGGGGAAGTGCTTGAAGCACAGGGATACTTCAGACTTGATCAGGAAATAATCTCAGTATAGTAATTCTATCATTTCTCTCCTCCTTAAGGCATTCTCATTGAAGTCTTTTTATACTTCTCCTAAATTAGTTTTTCAGTTGGGAAACAGTTGGGAACAGTTGGGCCATGGGCACTAGGTAATCAATAGGTAAAACCTACGATCTTCGCCCATAATTAAGGAAATTTATTTATTTTTTAAGTGTTTTAACACATATACGCGGGTTGGGTATAGACTAACCCACATGTACATGTTTTTATCATAGGGAAAAGTAGCGTACAGGAAGTAAAACACTGTTTTTAAAATATTTGGACCAAGTCTGGAAGGAGGGGTTGCCCCTAGGCCATAAACCAAACATCACAAATACCAAGGGTGATATTTGGAGCTATAACAGATGCCCCCTAGTATATCAGGTCAGAAGGGGTACATGATGGCCGAAATGTATTAAGTATATGTAAAGGAAACCTGTCAAAAACTGAGAAGGACTTCACCAGATTTCAGCCTGCCAAGCCATCAAAAAGAAGATCAGAAAGAAACAGTTGTCTAAGGCGGGCATACCCATGCTCAGAGAAAGTAAAGCATGTCCACATATCAAGTACAAGCGGATCCACTATGTATACAAGTATAAAGAACTGAAAGTACACAATGGATCATCTGATCATGATCGAACAAGTACATGTCTGAATATCACATATAAGAAGATGACCAATGAAGCTATAAGATGAAGCTGATCACTGATGTCAAAAAACTGATCCCAATAGTACTAAATGAAAATTATGGAATAAGATGATACTACATTGCAACTCGGATGCCAGCATATAAAATGTTGTTGTGAAGCACTGCAACATATAATGTGGAATGGTGTCAACTAGCAGCAATAGGAGCAACTGACAAGTGAACCAAAGAATGTTGATGCAACCCGAGGTCTTCACCGACTGCCGTGGCACATTTCTACACAATGGGAATAAATGATCTGAAGTTGACCATGTGAGAAATCGTTTGATTACCGGTCATTGATGTATATCGTTAACAAATGTGAGACTACTCATCGATAATGATAATGATAGTCAACGTACCCAGTACAATCTAACAAGTGCAAATAGATGAGCTGAAGTCGAACACCTGGGAGAATCTATCAATCAGGGGACAATGATGGTTTCCCACTGTCGACAGCGAAGGATCTGCCACTGATGACTGCAAACCCCAAGGTACTGCCAAATGGACTCTAGATCTTTGCCCCAGAACAATGTGTTGTAGTCAATAGGAAAAGATCTGCTAGAAGGAAGGCATTAAGGCATCCTTCATCAATCTAGTGCGAGTGTAACCCGTAGGTCAATAATGTGGAAGGAATTGGACGAAAAAAGATGTAGTAACTTGATCGAAGCACGTTTCCGACGTAAACAAGATGTAGCTAGCGCACAATAGAAACCCTATGAACCAATCAATAATGGAAGCTGACACAGAGGCGAGGAATCCATCAATAGGGTCAAATGGAAACCAAGGCATTGCATGAATCCCAATGTGTGATAATGAAAGTTGATGTCGAACACAAGGGAAACTACTCAGTCAAAGACCCATGATACTAATCGATGTTGAGCACAAGGTGACCTATCAATAATGAAAATAGGGCCATGGTGCGGCTCTAGGCCTACCCTCAAAGCAATATGTCGTCGTCGATAAGGACAAGACTCTCCAGCAAGAAGTCAATGGAGACCTTCTCAAACCGGCACAAGCAAAGGAGAGATAGGTAACCATTTTTTTAAGTTTTCTTAATTTTAAGATTTTTTTTTTTAATATGAAAATGAACTTAAAGATATTTTTGATGGGATTAAAATACTAACATAAAGATCATGTTCCAGATGTGGGTCCGGTACGACCAGACGAATTTCCATGTCACACGCCTTGCGGAAGAGGTGCTGAAGAGGCGGCTACTAAGACAGAGAGGGTCTTATATGCGGTCCAAAGAAACTTAGTGAGATTGACTCACCAGGTACCGATGGTGGCCATAGAAGACCTACCTGAGGAGATGCAGTGTCGCGCGGTAGTAGTACCACGAGACTGGGTTCGCATCCTTCGGTGTGTGGCCAAGGTAGTGGTCACTTTCTTAGCTGCTCATCCTAAGTCAGGTCAATAGATAGACTGGACATGATTATGGGAATTTAGTCCTGATTTTGTATATTATTTTTGAAACACTTTATGTACACACGATTAGCTTTATGATATATATATATAGTTCCAAATTTTTGATGTTTGTTTTTATCTTGATGAATGAATGATATGCCAATCTAATTCTTGATTAGTGATAGAATCCACTAATGAATTTTCAGATCGTAAAATGTGCAAATAAGTAATAAAAACAAATGATCATTGCAACATCCTTACTCTCAAAAATTGGCAATATAACAAAGGATCCCGAACCCGATAAATGTTATTCAATTGTGGCACTACTAGTTGTGAGTCAAGATACAGTACCAACGAATCAATTCCATAAGAAATAGCTTCAGATAGTAAATTAATGACGGCAGTATATTCGGCAATATTATTTGACGCAGAACCAATACATACACCCCTTGGCACCATCAACTGATCAGATGGATAATAAATCACCCAAGCTAAGCGAGGTTCCGAGTGTGTCGACTAACACCATCAACAAATCTGAAATAGACCAAGTCATCCATCAACATCTGCCAAAGGAGATAAAAAAAGTGTCGATATCACAAAAACTCCCAATAACATATGTACAAAAATACAAAATATACAAAGAAGCCATTGCTCGGTCGTAACCTAAGCAAAGTACTTCTTGAGGTAGAGCCCATTTCAGGGCTCGGCCAACTTGTTCCCTTCAAAATCGACTAATTCATAAGCCCCTTTTCCTAAAACTCGTTTCACTACAAAGGGACCATACCACATATACTTGAATTTTCCTGCCCCCAAAGCGTCTTTATCTTGATCATAGACCAAGACAAGGTCGCCTTCAGAAATACTTGAGGACGGACAACTTTATCGTACTGAGTTTTAACCCTTTTCTTATGAGCCTCATTTGATTATAGTGGCATCTCGATGCTGCCCATCGAGATGTTCCAAATGAAGGAAGCGCTCTTCAAGACTAGAGGTCTTTGGAAGGAGCTCAACAGCTAGTTTAAGGGATGGAATTTCGCACTCAACAGGAAAAATAGATTCCAACCCATAAACTCATTGAAAAGGTGTAAAATCGGTTGCAGTCTTTACCGAGGTTCGGTACACCCAGAGAGTTGGATACAACATGAGATGCCAATTGGAGCGATTTTTGTCAATTTTCCTTTGCAGGATTGTCTTGAGGGACTTATTCATGGCTTCGACTTGCCCATTGGCTTGAGGATAATATAGAGATGAATGCTCCTTCCAAAGCCCAACTTAAGAGCCAATTCGAACATCAGTTGGTTCTAGAAGTGACTACCATGATCAGTGACAATCTCTCTCGGGATACCAAAATGTGAAATAATATGATTGAAGAGGAAGAATGTTGTTGTCTCACTATCGTTTTTATAAGTAGGCATGGCCTCAACCCACTTCGTAAAGTATTCTACGGCCACTATAATGTACTTGTGATTTGCTGTTGAAGGCGGATTACAAGTAGTAAAGTCGATACCCCACTTTGTAAAAGGACCGACAGTGATAACATGGAAAAGAGGAGCTAGATGTGTGCGCATCTTCTGAGGATAGACTTGACAATGGTGGCAACGTTTGACCGCTTCAATACAATCTTTGAAAGCGAAGGCCAAAAGTAGCCGGCACATAAGATTTTTTGGGTTGTTGCAAGCCCAAATAGATGACCACCACAAGCTCTACTGTGGCAATCATTAAGAACAGACTCTGCTTCCTCTAAGGTTAAACACCACCTAAGGATTGATTCAACCCCTCGGTGATATAATGTATCACCAATAATGACATAGTTCTTACCCAGGTGACGTAACTTTCGGCGTTCATCCTTGGAGGAGGCAGGAGGGAGCTTCGAATTCTAGAGATAGATTATGATATCTCCATACTAGGGATCTTGTGAAGAGATGAGGAATATATGTTCGTCTGGGAAACTTTCCTCATAAACGGTATCTTCTCCACAAGGCAGCTCAGAAATTAATTCCACAAAAACTAATGATTTCTTAGACTTGGCTGACAAGAACTCAAGATTGAATTATTGTAAAATAACAATCCATCAATTGTATTTTCCCCCAATCACTCGCCTACTGAGGACAAACTGGAAAGGATTGACAGCCGCTAAGACAAATGTTTTGCGTAGCAGAATAGAATGGAAAAGCTGTTGGACAGCATGGACAGCTGCCAAGGCCAATTTCTCAACCGGAAAATAGCGTAGGTCAGGACCTACGAAGCCTCAACTCAAGTAGTAAATCACATGCTCTGTGAGTGCATCATCTTCTTGAACCAGAACCATACCTATGTTTGATTATGTGGCCGCAAGATATAAAAGGAAATCTCTACCATAATCTGGTGGACTCAAAAGTGGGGCAGAGATTAACGCCTGATTCAATGCATCACAAGATCGTTGCACAAAGTCGTCCCATAAAAATAGAACTCCTTTCCTCAGCAAACACATAAATCCTTTAGTTATCTCAGCATAGTTTGCTATAAACCGTCTCAAGAAATTTGCCTTCCCCTGAAGACTTTGAATTTGTTGGATGGAAGACAGGGGAGGCAACTGAATTATTGCCTCAACCTTGAAGGGATCAACTTGAATCCCTTTAGTTGATACAATGAACCCTAACAACTGACCAGATGTAACCGTGAAAACTCACTTATTTGGATTCAACTAGATCTTGTAAAATCGACATCTCTCAAAAACTAACCGAAGGTGACTAGGATGATCGATTCTCTTTCGAGAACGAGCAGCTAGATCATTTAAGTATGCTTCGATGACATGCTTGATGTCGTGGAAAGCATAAGACATAGCCCGTTGAAACGTAGCTCCAACATTTTTAAGACCAAAAGTCATCTTTTTGTATGCAAAGGTACCCCAAGGACAAATGAAAGTTGTCTTATGTTGGTCTTCTGGACGAATAGATATTTGATTATAACCAGAGAATCCATCCATGAAGGAGAAAATCTCATTACCCACACATTCATCAACTATCTGATCAATAAACAGTGTGGGGCAATTGTCTTTCGGACAAGCTTTGTTCAAATCCCTAAAGTCAATGCACACTCGGATTGTTCCTTGTTTTTTATCAACTGGGACTAGATTAGAAACCCAATCTGTTAGAGGAACAAGGTATATGAAACCCGCCTTGAGTAGCTTTTCTACTTCAACTTTAATATATGTTGCTTTCCTAGGACTAAGAGGCCAAAGCTTCTGATGAATCGGCTTAGCGTTGTCATAAGTCTTGATCTCATGTTGAACGATGGATGGATCAATACCAGGCATTTCTTCATAAGACCAAGCGAATACATCCCGAAACTCTTTAAAGAGGGCAGTGTAAATTTGAATCTCTTCAGGGGAACACTCAGCTCTGATGAAGACATTTTCTATCACATTAGGGTTCCTAGGGATGTTTATCGGTACAATTTTTGAAATGACCGACACATTAGCTTCAGCACGGATGTGTGCTGGAGCCAAAGGGTTTTAAACCGTACAAACATCGGTAGCAAGCAGATTGGAGAACTTGGATTTGACTTCCTGCAATGGGGGGCCAAAATATGAATGATGAAGTAAATCTTCCCATGGTCGATCTACACCCGTCATTGCTTCTAAGATTGCTTCCTCAGATGGTAAAACCATATCCAAGCAATCCATAGAAGAAGTAGAGTCAAGGGTCCAAGTTGGGGCCACATCACCATCTAACTCTTCCTCTGAAAAAGGAGTAGGATGGTCGTCTACAGAGTTAACGGTAGACTGATATCTAAGATCTGTTGTATACATAGGGAATGTCATTCCACCAACTTGTCCTTCATCTAATGTGGTTGTAGGCGAAGGCAAGGTCCAAGGGTCTGAAAAATAACGAGTCCACAAGAACTCTTCCTGTGAAGACTCTTTGGAGGACGAAATGGCATTGATTCTAGCTATAGGAGTGGGAAGATCAAATGTACCCATCAATGAAGAATACATCCCAACTCCTAGATTCTCGATAGGTTGACGGGGGTTATCCACCAACGGAACAATAGAATCCGAAGTTGCATGAGGGTCAACTGGAGATAATCCAATTGATCAACTTTAACAATTCTCCCCTCATGAGGAAAACAAAGGACGTGAAATAGAGTCGAAACTACGACATCCATTTCATAAATCCAATTCCATCCTAAGAAGAGGTTGTAATCGAGGTTGGCATTAACAATTTCTACTTTGATATTAACGACCTTTCCTACAACACATATAGGAAAGGTCGGGATAATCACGTGTGGCCTATGAGAATGTCCAGTCAAATGCTATCAAGAGAGTGGGTGAAGGAACAACCGAAGGTGATCCAATGGCCTTCCAACATGACATAGACATTACACACGTGGAAGCTCCTTCATCTATAATAGTTCGAAAAAGATTAGTTTTCCGATAAGTAGACTTTATTTGAAAATCCATATGATGAGGAAGTCTCTTTTTGACATTGAGCATATCAAAAGTGAGCACTAAAGAATTGTTTGTATCAACTGCCCCGATCGTTGAAAGCAAAGCACTTCGTTGAGCAGGACACGGCTGGAGTACCTCTAAAACAGACATAGCACATGGACTTTGAGCCAGATCTTCTACAATGGAGTAGTTCTGGGCTTCCCTAGCATTAGAGTTGATAGTCACGTGCTTGGCGGAACCTTTCGGTATATGAGGTATAGACTCGACAGAGGGTCGCTCAATTTGAAGTGGATCCGTAGTTCCGGGAACATATTTATCCTTAGATGTTTCTGCTTCACCATAATCCCGTGACCGTGTAGCATTAGAACTCATCATGAAAACATTTGAGGAATTGTCCCCCTCCTGGTTGCCCCCTACAGAGGTACCAGGATTTGAGTTCACGCCAGTAAGTAGCTGTTGCCCTCGGGGGAAAGGGTTAGTTAAGACAGCTTGGGAGCTATAAGACCCTTGTTGCACTAATAAGCGCTGAGCATCTTGAATTTTCGGGCAGAGATGAGTCAAATGATCTCCACTGCATAACTTGCATGGAAATTTAACTTTCTTCTTAGACTCGTTTCCACCCTCACCAACACCATTGCCGGGCTTATTTGCATTACCCTTCCCATCCCGATTCTTCTTTTTACCTCGTCCCTTTTTCTTCCCATTGGATTTTTTATTTCCTTTGGGGTTAGAAGATTGAACGACGTTTACAGAAGAAGGTTGGGAAGGCGAAGGAGTAGACGGTGCAGCCTGATTGGAAGAAGCAGTTTCTAGAGACAACTGCTACAATTGGTTCAAAAGGTTCACCACATTTGCATCAATCAATCCAACAATACCATCAGCATGAAGGCTTGGCTTCAGTTTGGCTATATGAACCATGGATCTAGGAGCATCAGGCAAGATTTTCTAAAGAGTCCCAGACTGAGAATATATCAGTTCTAACTGCTGGGCGCGAAAGATAACCTGCTCTTCCGAATAAATGCTGGACATAGAAACATCCTTGGAGATCTCGGGTTGTAATGATTTTAAAAACCATTCGAGATGGAATTCAGGTGGAATTTCGGCTTTGATGAGCCTCTTTCTCTGTCTCCATTCTTGGATATGATCCGAAATTTGAGTAGTCGTGTCCTGATGAAAATTGATCAGAAGTTCAGTTCTGGCTTCGTAATGGACAGGCAACTGAAAATGGTTTAAGAAAGTGTTAGCCAAATCAGAAAAATACGTAAAGGTACCCCCTAGCAACTCTATATACCACTTAGTCGCATTCCCTATTAAGGTGCGCTGAAATAATCTCAACCTGATCGAATCATCGATCAGGGAGTTAGATGAGCACCATAAATAGAACGTGGTTACAGGTTGCCCGAGTCTTCACCACTCTTCCCTTCGAATTTTGGAATATCTAATGGAAGTTTGGTTGGGACAAGAGGCCAAGCCGGATTGCATCTGATTGGATTGTTCATCAATTTAGTCAAGTTTGGGAGATTAAGCATGGCCAGAAAAGGAAGTCATGGAGGACCTTGGGGATCCCACCCAGATTGGGCAGGGTTCCCAAATGTCTAAAAAGAATGAGTTGAATTTTGAAAGGCACCAGGTTGCTCGAAGTAACTGGTAGAACCTACTGAACCAAAAGGTGACCCTTGTGGTCCAGCAAAACTTGGAGTTTGACCAACTCCAGCGGAAAAACCTTCATAACCGGTAAAGTTCCCCCCTAAAGAATTATTGTAAGGAGCTGACAGCCCCTGGTAAGGGTTCCAAGCATTAGCTAAGGGTGGAAATATTTGAAATGAATTGACTAAGGAATATGGCACATTCCCTTGTTTGCCGAAAATTTGATTCCCAGTTCCTATCCCACTAACTGCAGGGTTTGTCCAACTCTGAAAAGGATTACTACCTTGACCTGTAAAAGGAAAAGGCATAGACCCTACTGTCGGATTGGAATGTGGTATATGACCACTTCCAAATGGGAAACCTTGAAAGGAAGTCGATCCACTCATCATGGACGTAGAGGCGGTTAATGGTACATTTAATGGAACTGAAGGAATACCTTGAGAGGGCATTCCAAAAGGGAAGAATCCAAAACTAGATGCATTGGCTTGAGAACTTCCACTCATCGACGGAATGGAAGTAGACCCAAATAAAAATGTGCTAGCAGCAGACACAAATAAGGATGTAGAGGGGATGGAAATAGTTCCTCCCTCTTGCACTGACATGGGAGTCTGCATACTCATAGCACTCATGGTGGATGCAATGATTCCAGCAGTGGTCATTGAATGGATAGATGTGTGTCGACCTGGGCTTGAAGGCCTGTGAGTCAGAGTTCCAACGTATAACAATACGTCAAGATGATTAGAAGGGAGAGGAGAGTTCAGAGCCACAATTGACTCTGAAATCTCTTCTACCTCAATACTATCTTCCGACTGGAAGAGAACTCGAGAAAGAACTGGTGTGTTCCCCTTTAGCTTTGTAGTAGTACTAGGTCTATCTTGTGAACTAATGCCTCCAAGCGGAGGATCAATCTTCGATGCACCTACTGCCACTGGTTGAAAATGATTGGTATAATTGCTCCTACGCCTTCTAGGAGAAGGTTATGGACTCGCAGGTGAAAGCCCATGAAGTCTATGGGACTGTCGAGGTGGTTGGTTAACCACTTTGAATTATTTTTATAAGATATACTTAAAGACTCAAGAAAATTGAAAGCTGGGCCAACTAGGAGCGTAGAACACACACCAAAAATTTCCCTAAAGAATTCAGCAATCAAACAACTTCCAAGTATTTCCGCTCCGAGTGATTAGGACCGGACACCAAAATACAAGAAAGTTAATAATAATGGCCTTCTGAAAATAGCCTGGGGTAATTACGCCCCAGGTCTATTGGCAAAGGTATCAGAGGTAGTTACGCTAACCTCTAGACAATAGCCTTTGCTGGTGCAAGCCCCAACACTTCGCAAGGGTGCCCTCTAGAAGTACCGTTGAATGTGATGCAACGTCAACCTCAGATGCCATGGGATTCGCCTCCGCAGCCACTTGTGTAGTTCCCTAAGATAGGCAACTAAAGATACCAACTCGTATCAGAAGCTGGGCGAAGCAGTCGTGAGGTAAGATCCAACAAGTAAGAGAGGGGGTATCTCTCATCCTTATCTTCACAAACCCTCGTGCTTAACTCCCAATCACGGAGCTTTCCCAGTCTCTCTAACGCTATAGGATTTCACTCTTTATTCAGACTTCTATGTTTTACAATTTAGAGTGGCCTTGGAGAGTTTACTCGCCTCTCACCTAATCCAAGGCCCTAAATAAACCTAAAACTTGTTGGTGTATACTAATTGATAATACAAAATGTTCCAGTTTATTTTATTAAGCGCTTTATTTTAAGTGGATGTTCTTTTAAGTCAAAGGGACAATATGGAAATGAAATCGATGGTGTTTTTATCACACAAAAGAAATTAATGAAAAACTAACTTATATGCAATGCACTTGTTTGTTCTTCGATGAGAAGCATCTTCTACTTGGGTTCTAAGAAACTTCTATAAAGAAAAAACTTTTTTCTTTTCTTTTCTTATAGCAAACTTCACACTCACAAAAACTAAAAGACTATTGATGCTTTAATAATGAAAAACTACCCTAATGCAAGGTGTACATGATAATGCAAAATTCTAAATTACTCTAAAAGAGATGAAAGTATTTGTTTAAAACTTTTTAATAAGACAACTTAAATGTTTGAAGAAAATGCAAGTTCCAAATACAAATTTTCCTCCAAATCAGCAAGGCAAATCTCGAAAAATCACAATTCACTTTCACAAAACCAAAGAAACCAAAATCAAATTCGACAAAAGAAAGCAAAAACAATGTTTTTAAGAACTTTTCTTTTCCAAGAAGCAATGAAAACAACTTTTCAAAAGCACTCAAAATGCCACCAAACACTCAAAGACCGAAAGAAGAGCACAAGGATACTTTGTAAGTTACCAATTCAACACGAATGAAAACTTGAACAAAAAAGGAGTTTCAACTTGCACTAAATGATCCAAAAGAAGCGAAAAGAGATTTGAGAAACTGATCAAGAAATCAGGAAAGACACACTTTCAAATTCATCAACAAGAAACTTCCGAAAAGCAAGAAAAAGTGTATGGCCACAAAAATGACGGGAAGCAAAGCAAGTAGACCAATAATGAAGTTTGACACAAAGATTGCAAACAATATACTATTCTGAAAGACCAAAACAATCAAGAACCTCTATAATAAGCCTAGTGTGTTCAAACACAAACCATAAAACTCACCCCAAAGCAAACTGAGGCAAAAAACTTTTCAAAGCAGGAGAGAATTCAAAACAGTAAGCTCACTGAATAATTAAAATCTGGAGACAGAAACTGACCACTTAGAAACCACACAGACCAAGAAAAAAATCTTTCTGGGAAGAAAGATTTGAAAAAAGCATGCAAAAAATTGTATACGCAACTGTGTCCCTACACAGGTGCGTGTACATGCGCTTCTGCCAAAAGAAACTCGCGTATATGCAGTTTTAGTTCGCAGAAACAAGTGTGTGTACGCTCCTGTAAATAGACAAAGGTGCATATATGAAGTTTTACAAGAAAAATAAAAAATGAGGCTTGATGAAAAAGATCATACTTGAAGTCTGAGTTCCTATAAGAGCAAGCAATACTGTCACAGCAAGTAAACCAAGAACTGAGCCTTGATTGACATTGAACAACCCAAACTAGGAATAACAAGATTGTTATCCCCAACGGAGTCACCAATTCTGTTAAGGGAATAAGTCCCCTAAGGCTTTGGGTTAGAACCCTAATAGAGCAGGAGTAATCTATAGCAAGAAACATGCATACAACTCAGGCAACATGCTTAAATAAACTAACTATGTGAGGATGAACATACCCAGATGTCCTTCGTTTTGGTAGTTCCAGCTAGGGTTCAAACCCTCTTCAACTCCTAATGATCTTCAAATCTGCAAATCAACCAATTCGAATACACATAGCAGCATATAGATAAAGAATTTTAGTGAAATCAACTTTATATCATATAAGTAAATGGTTAGTTATACATCAAAATAGTCATTCATACATAAACCATAACAATAACATTTGATACATAAGCAAAGTCAATCTCAGGAACAACACAACATTTCTTTTTATTGTAGAAAACTATAATAAACATGGAAAGAGTTCACCTGAGTCATTCTCTTCCGGCTCCAAGCGGAACCATCCTCTAGGGCCGTCCAGCCCCAGTCTTCAACAACCTCCTTCCATAACCAATACCATGATATCTCAAGAAAGTGAGAGAATATCAACACTCAAGGAAACAAGGGTTTCCTAAACTTGGGGAAGTGCTTGAAGCACAGGGATACTTCAGACTTGATCAAGGGATAATCTCAGTATAGTAATTCTATCATTTCTCTCCTCCTTAAGGCCTTCCCATTGAAGTCTTTTTATACTTCTCCCAAATTAGTTTTTTAGTTGGGAATAGTTGGGCCACAAGCACTAGGAGGTAATCAACAGGTAAAACCCGTGATCTCCGCCCATAATTAAGGAATATATTTTTTTTTAAGTGTTTTAACACATATACGTGGGTTGGGTATAGACTAACCCGCGTGTACACGCTTTTATCACAGGGAAAAATAGCGTACATGAAGTAAAACACTATTTTTAAAATATTTGGACCAAGTGTGGAAGGAGGGGTTTCCCTAGGCCATAAACCAAGCATCACAAATACCAAGGGTGATATTTGGAGCTATAACACTAACACTTGACCATCTACCTCCTGAGATATCAAGGTCAATAACTTCATTACTTAACATACTCCAATTCCTGAAAACTAACAATCTTTTGGGTTTTGTGATTGTCAAGGCTTCACACCAATAGTAGCTATGTAATGTCTCGACATCCTAATGGTTGATAACCTTATTACTTCTACCACAATTGCCACCTAGTAACCTCCTTAGCACAACCATGTCCTTAAATTTATTCCATTTTCTATATCATCTGACCACGTGGATGTTACTTCATGCCACATCAGCATCCCATGTCATCAAGGGCTATTCCCCATGCTACATCACCATGATAAATATCTTATCATATGGATAGGCCATGTCAATCTACGTTAGTTCCATTCAACCACACTAGACTTGTATCGAGCTTAATACCATTAGACAAGTAGGCCTAAAAGATACTCTTGAATCTCCTATAACTGAGCTCCAACCACTAGATACATTCAAGGTACTGATGGTGAATTTTCCCAATAGTTAACATGGGGATCAAATTTCATCAATACCAAGGAAGAAAACTTGATCACCATCCATATTTTTCCCAACTTCTCACTCTCCTTGGCTCAAGACTTTGTCTCTAGTGGTCTAAATAGATGGAATTTGAGAGCAACCATAGCATTAGCTAATGGATGACACTCATGTATGTCGATATCAATATATTTTAGGGGTCCTATCATTCAAAATTCCTCATACTTAGCTCTTGCCAACATGACACTATGGTATCCCAATGTTAATGGCCTAATATACTGAAAAATGATGGGATAATTCCAATTTGCTAACAATTTTTTGGGAACATTGATTATCAGGGGTTCCGTGTGGATACTTCAATGAAGTGCCTAATACCCATAGCTCAATATCCTCTTCTTCCTATCAACTCTTAGTCATAGCTTCTAATGGTCATGTGACCTCGAGTTGGGGATAAGGACTCCCATTCTCAAATTTCCAAACTTCTTCCACATGGTCTCAAAATCCATAAAGGGGATCAATTTGTTTAATTTCCTTATCATACATATCAAATGAGGAAATACAACAACTTTCATCCTAAAAATGTGAACATACACAATAAATTTAAATGCAACATCTAAACATGAAATATTGAACATCAATTACAATTATTTTGCAAGGAGGAATAAACTTGTCTATTCCTCTTAATATTGTTGGAAACTAAAGAAAGAACTAGGACTCTTATCCCAACCATAGACACAACTATGCTGCAAATTTCTTGCATCTAACCAACCTTGAGCCAGATTTAATGTTCGAAGGACACTCCACTCAAGGTATTAAACCAACAGATCAATTCAGGGTAGAGAATGAAGGTCAATCTCCTTCACTGGCTAGGACAATAGGAATGGAAATCCTCAAGCACTGTCTCGGCTTAATATTCAACAAGTATGGTCACTAAGGCCTACATCGCACAAAGGGAGACCCCTTCATTACTTCCTATGATCCCCCAATGATCCTCCCTCTTCCCCTGCTTCACATGCACAAAACAACCAAATAACATAGCTCTTCTCTATCACTCAACTTAGGTAGAGGGACTCTCCCAATGGTTTCCATGTTATCAATCACACTTGGACTCTACCGTCCAAATTTTCTAAAACATGGTTTACAAATTACAGGTTCACAAATGGTTTGGATTACACACAAATGGGGTCTCTTCTCTCAAACATGCAAATAATATTTGACTTCTAAACTCTGTGCACTCTAAATCTTTCCCATGAGCATTGGTTTCACTCAAAGGGGTCTAGTTGTTCCCTTCTCAGGATGAAAGTTTAACCTAGCTACCATGAGGTACGTAGCACACCTAGGTGACTCTTGTACCTCTTTCCCCATTCGTCATATTTTCCTACAACAGTTGGTAGCTCCACAAGAACATTAAATTCAAAAGATTAGAAAAATTCCCAATCTCCCCCATAAGATTCCTAAGCAAGTTATCCTTCCAGACATTATGATCCATATAGACATGTCCTAATCCTAAGCTTTAACAATCTATAATTTAAATCAAAAAAAATTTTACAGGAATCATTTTGGTCATATAGCCATGTTGGTTCTATGACACTATCATCCTCTATTAAATTACAAAACTTGGGGATTAGAAAAAGGGATATTACAATAAACCTAGAACAGTTGGTAGCTCCACAAGAACATTAAATTCAAAAGATTAGAAAATTCCCAATCTCCCCCATAAGATTCCTAAGCAAGTTATCCTTCCAGACATTAGGATCCATATAGACATGTCCTCATCCTAAGCTTTAAAAATCTATAATTTAAATCAACAAAGTTATTTATAGGAATCATTTTGGTCATATAGCCATGTTGGTTCTCTAGCACTATCATCCTTTATTAAATTACAAAACTTGGGGATTAGAAAAAGGGATATTACAATAAACCTAGAACAAAAAAGGTTGGGAATAATATCATGAATATTGTTGATCTAGATACATGGGACTAAATTCCCACTCATTGAGGAAGAGGATGGAAACAACTTAAGAAACCCTACTAATTAGGAAGGGGATCCAAAGATCTAAATGAGAAAATTGAAGGGAAGCCCATGCTAAGGGTTTTGATAAAGGTAGAACCGATTTAGTCAAATCAAAGGAATTGAATCTATGGTTGGATTATAAACTATTACTAGTTAGGAACATGGGGAACTATGTGAAGGGACCCTCCTAAGTTCCAAAATAACTCACACATGCTTGGAAATTTTGGTACAATAATTTGAAACACTAGACCATCATGTGTATGATTCTCAATTGTGCAATGATGAGTTTGGGTCAAGCACATGAGAAATAACCAAGTTAAAAAGCATTAAGGTATCATTGGGATGGATCCTAGGCACTCACTAATGGGGAAGGTGAGTCCAAGGCACATTGTCCTCTAGGCCACACTCCTATAATATAACTGTTAAAGTTGATAGGGAAAGGCCCATAAGATTCAAGGCAATGATGAATCCATGAAACCAATGGTAGGTGGAAAGTATGATGTGATTAATAAAGTATGACACCATATGTGGGTGGGAAGGAACTTATAGGTGGACTATAGACTTCCCTTGTTCAAAGCATAAAGGCAAGACTGACCTAACATGGGTTTAAGGAATTCCAAAGGAAATGATCAATTACTAGGTAGAGGTTTTTCATAGGCATATCAATAAGATAATGGGATAATTAAAGATGAAAACTTAGCTACATAGAATGGGTATGGTTCATGGAGGTGTTGACAAATTGAACATGACTTCAATTTGGAACTCAACAGACTTCATGGGACATTAAGATGACTTATCACAAATTATCTGAACAAGGGAAACTAAATGAAATTTCCACAAATTGAACCATAGATTTGAGGAGAACAAGACTATGTTAGTAACATAGGTTCTCCACTTATTTAACTGACATAATATCACCTACATTTGTGGGATATCAAAGAGTACCTCTAATCTCAATACACTGATAAAACCCTCCCAAAAGTTTATCCCACCTTCGAAATACATATTTCTAATAAAGATAGCCTCCATTATTAATATATATCCCATATTTTTATCAGACACGCATTTTCATACCCCTCAATAACTATAAAGTCCCTCTATCCCATATCTCCTCCACCTAAGCCCCCTCAATCTGTATAATAAATTGACTCTATTTTTCAAAAATGTAAAACTCGTATAAATGCACATGGTAAGATATTGGTTAATAATCTGAAACCCCTATACTTGGTAGACACCGAGAATAAAAATGGGGAATTTCAAGGGCTAATCAAGTTTTCAACATGATGAAAGGAAATGAATGTTACTCGAATTTTGGGATCAAGACAAACTAGACTTTGAATCTAAAGGGGGCACATGGCATGGGCACCATTTTGTGACAAGGGTCACAACTCTAGGGTACACATGGTGAGAAATTCTTTAAAAATGACAAATTGAATATGTAAAATATGGATGGGTTGATCCATCTACCAAGGTGTGTGGGGTTCCCTATAGGAAATTTCCCATAGATGACAGTAAAATGCAAGGAATTGGAGAGAGATGCTCTATGCTAAATGTCAAGGGAAAGAGGCCTAATGGACAACTATATACATGAATAAAAGTGGTCATTTGTGGTGAAATTCCACCCATAAGTTGAAATATACAAGGAAAAAGTGGGGCCTACGTAAGAGGGGAAAATGAGTAGAAATTCATGATAAATGAGAACATGTTTGAATGCTTTTTAGAAAAAATTCCTTCATAGTGAAGTGTCAAAGAAATATTATAGATAACTTATTGAAGAGTTGGGTAGAACAAAATACCCAATAAATGAGAGGCTAATCTACCTTACCTATACCTTTGGTGTCTAGGTTGAGAGCTAATAATGATCAATTCTAAAGTTGGCTAGAGGAACCATCATTCTCCTAAGCATCAGATGATTCCCCTAGTAGATGATCATGTGGGGGGGATAATTTTGTATGCATAGGTGGTGATGATGTCCTCTGTTGGTCGTGTATGTAACATCCGAGGTTCATGCCATAGACTATGATCATAAAAAAAAAGTGTAATGTGCCATTTTCTTGTAGATAATTAAAGCAAGTTGAAAAAGGAAATGCAAAGTGCGAATTTGTAGATGTGAGTCAAATGGAATCAAATTTTAGGCTCAAAAAGAGCTTTCACCATACTAATAATTGGCTTTGGACATAGGGGATGAATGCTCATCCATAGAATATTTTGATTCAACAATGAATTGGTTGTACATATTTGGTTGTTGAGGCAAGAAGGAGGAATGATGAGGTGAATCATCCCAAGGATGATATAAAGTGATTTTTAACTCTAGAATGTCTTGATGTGGGCGAATAATAGTGAAACTAGATCCATAACTACTAGATAAAGTGGTAGAAGATGGCGAAGTGAACTATAAATCAACTCCCATGAGAATGAGAAGGATGGTTCACATAACAACATCTATGGGGTTAGACTGAAGGCTAGTGGATGAAGGCTCCACCAGTGTTGATATTGAGACAAAAAGATGCATACAAGGGATTCAATGATGTACATTCCCATATAAAGAAGGATTCATTGAGGAAATGAATCCCTTTGAAAATAAGAGGTAAAATATTTGTAGAATTTCTCCTCCATAGGTACATGAGGAGAACCAATCTAATTGATAGATTGGTGTGTCTCCTAGTTAACCTCTCATGATAACTAGTGAGGTCCTTGACTATTTGGGTGGATGCTCCACTATGAGTATAATTCAACTCTCTTGTGACAATAAGGGTCTCATGAAAGTAAGGTAGTTTATGGAAATGGTGAGAATAGTGGCCATATGTTTTAGAAAGAGAATGAATGTGATTTGTTTGCAAGGAATTAAATCCATCTAGATGATCTAGGATTTGTGATTTGAATCACTCGAATGTGAGGATTAGTTTCCATATCATCTATGCTAAGAAGTGACTTAAGCCCAAGGAGAGATGGAAAATTATTTGTAGCATGGCTAGGGGGATCACATAAAGCATGTGGAGGTGTAGCTTTAGGTGCAATGTTTTGGGTGACCATAAATTGGTCTGATTTATTGGTTTCCACTTTTCTTCTTTTCTCTAACCCACTTTTCCACTACTATACTAGTAGGGGTAATCAAGTTTGGGTTGCATATGTACTAAATTAGTTGCAAGGGTAGTAATAATGGTCCTACCTAGTGTCAAATCTAAGTAAGGAGTTTGAGTTGAAGGTGGGGTAGGGGAAAAAGGGTCCAAGTACCAAATTGGGATTCCCAAGGTAAGGTTAGGAAAATTTAATGTGGACAGAACCAAAGTTATAGGTGATGGAGATATGAAGGGTACTTCACGAAATGGATAATGTTAATGAGCGATTCCCCCAATCCTAGAAGGTGAAGATGCAAGTGCAAAGTGTTGAGGAGATAGTTGTGAACATGAGACCCTAGGCCTTTATGAATATTGGGAGGCAAACAACATGTAAACTTGAGATTATATTGGTGCACATGAGACATGGAATGAAGCATAGATGGACCAATAAAAGTGGAATATTTATAGACCCTAGATATGATGCTTGAAATATAAGGGATGGAATGATTCCCAACCATGTATGAAATTACATTATCTGAATTAACTTAAGCCTTGGGAATTTAATATGTGAGTTGGTCAATGGTCACCATTTCCCATTATGAGGGAATATTATGGTGAGATAGATAGAGGAGCAAATTTCCTTCATGGAATACATGAAGTTACATCCCAAGAGAAGGTTATAGCATAAAGGTACATCGATAACCTTTATGTAAAACAAGACTTGCTTACCTCTGACCTAGATGGGATAGTTCTCTTATAAGCCTTCAATTTGGGAATTTCTTTCATCATACACATAAATGGTGGTTGTAGATGGCACTAAAATTAAGAGATCCTAACTATTTCCATACTTGGGTAGAGATAATCACGCTGGTGGATGTGCCTTAATCACTAATGAATCTCTAAATGGTAGCATTCTTAACGGAAATCATGATTTATAAGGTGACAAAATGAGGTAGGAAAAGTGATTAATATTTACTAATTTCAAAGGAAATTGTATGATCATCTGATGGATCAATAACACCCACAATAAATAGTAGGCCTTCCTTTGCATTGGGTAGATCTGGAGGACCTCTAAGGTTGATATAGCCATAAGGAAATACGGTAAGCCATCTACTATGTTTTAATTATGGGTGGTTTGTGCATAGAAATTATGTGTATTACATAATAATTGGATATTTGGGACCTTAGGTTGTGATTCAATAAAATGTTAGGTGATCTACAAAGATCCATTATTGGATGGAAGATGCTTTGAAGATTTGATTGGTTGAGCCTTAAGTGGTGCACCATATTTCCATGACCATGTGGTAAGCTTGACATCACCAAAAAATATATAAAGGATTGAAACGTCCCATTCAAAATTTGATCAGGTATAAGGGGTGGCATATAAGGATTTACTTCATTGGAGGCAACATAATCTTGTTCTAGGAAAGGGTTTCCTAACACAATTGATTATGAATGTGAGGTTTGCGTAGAAGATGGGGTGGTTAATTAGCATGCTTGGAACAACTTATTGTTTCCCATGCACAATGCATTTCGGAAAGGAGGGGACACTCATGAGTGTAATGGCCACAAGCACCACAACAAACATGAGTTTATTTGTTTGAATAATCTTTCACTACTTAGATTGGGAATATTGGTTTTTGTTGTTGATGTTTTGGTTAACCCTAATGTGGGGATTGGGTTGCAAGCCTTAACCTCTCATCTGCCCTTGGTTCTAGGAAAAAAAGCTTCCCTTCCCTTATTCCTTTTCTTAAGACTTAGATCAAGGGATTGGTAGTATTTTTTGTCCGTACACCTTCCCTTGGGGTAGAGGTACAATTTTACTAATGGGAAACTAGGGTGACACAATTGGAGGGGTTAGGAGAAAAGGTTATGGAAAATTAAATGGGTAATGATGGTTCAATATCACACTTGGATAGGTGGGACTTGCACAATCTTACCTAAGCATAAACTCATTTGGATGGGAGGGTTTGTAAGAAGTGCTAGTTCCTACTTGGGAGGTGTTGCAAGAAGCATTTGGTGGGGGTTAGGAGTATGAGATACTTGTGCCCCCATAAGGTTGGGCATATACATTTGGTTGTGGTGGACATGGATGTGGTTGGTTATAGGTGATTGATCCAATCATACCGCTAGTTATGTGGGATTCTCTAGGTGTAACCAAGTCACCCAAACAAGAATAAGGAGCATCAGGGAGGATGTTATATAGGGACCTTTATTGGGCATAGATAAGATCGTACCATTGGGATTTTTGAGTTATCTCTTCCTTATTTTTAGGGATGGTCATTTCTATGTCCTTGGTGATGGAAGGAAGGAGGGACTTTACAAAGAAATCCATCAAAAATCAGCCATTAAGTTCTTGGGCCTTATAGAGGTTATGTTGTTTATGCCACTATTGGATATGATTTGTTACGTGGATGGTTGTAGTGTGGTAGAAGTTGGTCAAAATATCAATGTTGATATCATGGTGGATGAGTAATTGGAAGTATGATAAGAAAACATTCGTGATGGACGGAATGTGTATTGGGTATTATAAGGTTGATTAGCATAACATAGAGAAACAACATTGGTGAGAGTGCATTGGAATGATCATATATGGACAAAGTATTTCGTAATGGAGTTATATGAGCACCACAAGTGGAAGGATCAAATATGGCTGGCAGGATCCTCTCTAGAATTTCCCTCAAATTTAGAGATATCCAAGGGAATTTTGGTTTGCATGGGAGACCAACTTAGGTCATGGTGAAGGGAATCATTGGTAAGTTGGTTCAAACCAAGAAGATTTAATCTATCCATATATGGAAATAAGAGATGGGTGATTTTATTCCCTATTTTTCCTCTAACAATAGCTCCTAGATTGATCTTAGCCATGGTGTAGTCAGTGTTGGCTTCACTAGATAAGTGGGACTATAAGGCTAGCACCCCTTGAAGGTGAAGTGAAATTAGAGGATGAAGAGATAGAACCTAGAGATGGGATAGGGATGTGGACCCTGACCTATCAAGCAAGTGTGATATTAAATTCAATAATAAGATGACGGTGTTGACCTCTCAATCATTATGATTGTCTTCTATGAGGAGATATGGTGTTAGGATAAAACATACATTAGGATGAAAATTCTAGTCTTTAAGGATAAGTGGATGAGGTAGTGGATTAAGAAAAGGAAAAAAAGAAATTAGTATGTGTGTAGGTGGTGTAGTAAGTAGTTTTATGTCAATCGCTAACCTATTCCAAGAAATCCTTGTCCTGTAAAAATGGAGAAACTCTATCCTAGTAGACATACTACTCATCAAACAAGTCCTAGAATATGGTTCAAAATATGTGTTCCAATCAACCTATTAATAGGGTGATGAAGTCCTTGCATGGATGAGTGAAGGTATGAAAGAGACAATTATCCTTAGGAATCGAGAGGTGATGAAATCCAAATGACCCATAAGAATCTTCCTCAAGTGTGAATGTTGTTGGAATTATGACACAGGTTTGGCACTATGACACAGGTGTTGTCCTTGATGGCAACTCACTCAAATGATAGATCATAGTTTAGGCTCTCAGAATAAAGGAAAAAGAGATATACGCAGGTTCCACTTAACCAAGGCGCGTATACACGCGAGATCACCGATCAAAAGGCACGTATACATATGCACACACTTTCATGCAAGGAAAAGCACGTACATGTGGTAAAACTTGTTTTTATTCCATGGTATCTAGTCCCTGGTATTTGGACCTATGGTTTTTGGACCATGGTATTCTGTCCGAAGTGTTGAACCCAGGTATTGCATCCCAAGTATTGGTTCTAAATTGTTTTAAACCATGGTATTGAGTAAGGCCTAATACTATAAAAGGGGAAGGAGATCATTAGGCAAAGGCATTCACTCAAGTATTGAATATCTTATGAAGAGCAAGATCTAGAATACTGGTCATTGGGTTATAATGCATAGTTGGATCTGAACCAAGGAGGAACCTGAGCACTAGAAGAAGGATAAGTTCTATTGATGGGTCAAGATCTTAAGGCTTGAATATTAGTATCTTTGTGTGATTTTGATATGTTATATTTGGCGCGTGACTTGATCTATAAATGTGATAATCTAGGTATAACTGATGTCTGAATATTTGAAAAGGGAAAATTATCTTTTATAGATCTGTACGCAGGTTCGGCACAGCAAGGGCATGTATACACGCCGGTTCTGTAACTCAAAACAATGTATACAATGGTTTTCCTTAATACAAAAGCGTATGCATGTAGGTTCTTCAGCTTGAAGTAGCGTACATCTCATAAAATATGTTTTAGCTACTTCTGTTTAGGATTGGTGTCTAGTTACAGTTACTGTATTATGGTTACAACATTTAGAGAAGTGATTGTTTGATTCAGTTTTGGTTGGTGCAATTGGGATTGGTTGATGCAGATATATTTGATGTTTGATTGATGTTACTTATGGATCCAGTCTGAAAATTTATGAAACGTGGTCCCTGGAAGAAAAGAGAAGGTTGTATCCTTCTGTAGGTCAGCACCTATGTACTAGTACAAGATCTAAGGGGGTTGTAGCTTCCTTCCAGGAGAAGCTGGAGAACGAGAGAAGGTTGTAGCCTTCTGCAGGTAGAAGCCTGCGTATTGGTATAAGACTGCACCAGTACAAAAATATTGTAAAA
>APFE030681529.1:137174-156873 GCA_000404065.3 Pinus taeda
AGTCCTTTACCAGTACGCATGCTGCAACCTGCAGAGAGCTACAACTCTCTCTCGTTTTCCAGTCTCTCCTGGAAGGGAGCTACAACCCCCTACTTCTTTTCTTTCAAGGACCACCTTTCATAAATTTTCAAACTGGATCCATAAACATCAAGAGATCATCAAGCACAAGTAAATCACCTAGTCAACTGCAGTAACCAGATCAACAGTAACAGTAAACTAAACCCAGAACACCTTATCAACAGAAAAATTTAGCCAACAAAAGGTCTTAAGACAGATACGCAGTTTTTCTTTCTCTGGTCTGCGTGCGTACGCATTTCACCTTCTATTCCCCTGCGTATACCCGCAGATACCCTTTTGCTGCACTGCGTACCCACACACTGTTTCTTCAATCACACTGCGTACTGTAACTGCAGACATGCACCCAGAGATACTATCGCGCTGCGTACTGCTACAGTAGCCACGCACCCACAGATGCTATCGCATCGTGTACCTACGCACCTTCTGCTTCTGAAGGGCCGCGTACTTTCACTGTGCCTACGCACCTGAACTTCTGTCGCGCTGCGTACCCACGCACTGCGCCTTCTTCTGCTCAGCGTACCCACGCACTTCGCCTTCTTCTGCTCTGCGTACCCACGCACTTCGCCTTATTCTGCTCTGCGTACCCACGCACTTGCACCGTTAATCACCTGCGTACCTCTGATTAGGGCCGAACTGGCAGTCCCCAGGTGTGCCATCGATAGTCAGATGCTCAGATCTGATCATGCGCTCGAGAGATTATCCTTCATAGATTTGCTTTTAACTTCACTGGAACAATAACCCGATATTTCCGATCTTAAGATATTCAACTTGCAAAAGATACTTAGCCAAGAGATCTCCTTTGCTTTATATAGGCAAGCTCTTCCTAAAATCATGGATCAATACCATAGATAACCAATACAATGGGGCCTAAAAACATGGGGCTCAGTAATAATAATAATATAAAGCAATACCACGGGCCAAAATCATAGAATCAAGAACAGTGGGCTAAATACCACGAGCCAAACATAATAAACCCCGCGAGGGTGTGCTTTACTGCCTTGAAGTGTGTGCACTGGGGTCCGCACCTTCTGAACGAGTAACCTGCGGGTGTGACCGCACCTCCTGTATGGGTAACCTGCGGGTCCGCACCTTTTGAACCATTCACCTGCGAGCCTCTTAATTTCCATCATTTTGAAGCCTGAACAGACCATTTCCACTTGAGTGAGTTGCCATCAAGTACAACACCTGTATCATAGAGCCATACCAGAATCATAATGCCAACATAAAGCAAATAACCAGCTAAATCAAAGTCAGTCTACTTCAAGGATGAACAGAGATCACCAAGTAAATCAGGTTAATCTACTTCAATGATGAACTACAACCAACCGCAGGTAAATCATTCTCAATTTGCCTCAAGAATGAATGTCAATGGAAACTATAATCACCTGGATGGTAGATTTGATAATCGCAGGAATTTCTTTAATGGCCAATGCTTTTCATGTCATAACTTTGGACACAAAGCTACACAATGTGTTGCCTACAAGACCATCATGACTCGAGAAGCATGAAATCAAAGGAGCGTGACTGGGATCATGAAGAGGACCTACAATAACGTTTCTGCTCTTGAAAATGAAATAGAATGCTCTATTTGTAACAACTTCGGTCATGAAGATTCTGACTGCAGGAGTAAGTTTTGGCAAACATCTCAGAAGGAGCAACCTTCATTGGGTCCCGAAACTTGGAGAAAGAAAGAACCGCAACCAGAAAGATGTGGTATAACCTTATATGCGGAAGGACAGGAAAATCAGTGGTACATCGACAGTGGATGTTCAAAACATATGACAGGTGATAAAGAAAAACTTCAGCCATATAGTGCCTTAGAAAAGGAAAGGAAGGTCTCATTCGGAAATGACACACTTGCATTCATAAAAGGTAAAGGTTCTATTCTTTTGAAAGAAAAAGTCAAACCTGGAAATGTTATGTATTTTGATGGCTTAAAGCATAATCTATTGAGTGTTAGCCAAATGTTTGATCAAGGAAATGAGGTAATATTTTGATCAAATGGATGTATTGTTCGTGAGCTTGATACAGGAGAAACAATGATCAAATGCATAAGAACTCCAAATAATTTATACATAATCAAAGGAGGAAAACAACAGTGCTATCTAAGAAAGAATGATGAACATTGGCTATGGCATAGAATATTGGGGCATCTAATCTTCTCTCACATAAGGAAAGCATGCAAATATCAGGTGGTTTATGATCTCCCTGACATCAGAATTCCAGACAATACAATATGGAAATCATGTCAATTTGGTAAGCAAACCAGAACTAATTTCCTTGAGAAGGAAGGATCAGCTAGTAAGCCACTTGAACTTGTCCATACTGATTTATGTGGTCCATCGAGGAAAAATTCACCTCGAGGAGAAGAATACTTTATATTGTTCATTGACGACTTTTCCAGGATGTATTGAATAGGACTTCTGAAGCATAAAGATGAAGCTTTCGAAAAATTCAAAGCTTTCAAAGTCTTGGTTGAAAATGAATCAGATCGCAGAATCAAATGCCTCAGATTTGACCGAGGAGGGGAATTCAGCTCGGATGAATTTCTTGACTTTTGTGAAGAACATGGAATAAGAAGAGAATTCTCTACTGCAAGGACCCCTCAGCAAAACGGAGTAGTGGAAAGGATGAACAGAACGGTTCAACAAATGGCTCGTGCTATGCTTAATGAATCTGGAACTCTTTCAACCTTCTGGGGTGAAGCTGCATTTGCTGCCATTACTATTCTCAATAAAACAAACGTTCGGGTAAACAACACTCAAACTCCTCATGAACTTTGGTATGGTAAGACTCCTATAGTAAAATACTTCAAGGTTTTTGGAAGCAAATGTTACACCAAAAGGACTGATGAAAATATTGGCAAGTTTGAACCTAGAGTAGATGAAGGCATTCTGCTTGGTTACTCTTCCCGAAATAATGGATATAAGTGTTACAATAAAAGACTTGGAAAAATTGTTGAAAGTATTGATGTGGTGGTTGATGAAGAAGGCAACAATTCAAAACAGATAAAAACCGAAGAGTTTGAAGACGAAGAGGACTATCCTTCGACATCAAACCAGACTAATTCTGAAGAAGAAACATATGAGGCACCATAAGAATAGATAAGAATAGAAGAAAAGACTCCATCCAGGTATGTTGATAAGAACCATCCAGAGACTCGAATTTTGGGGCAGAAAGAGGCAGGTGTTCAAACAAGAAGAACTATAACAGAAGCTTCATGCTATCTAGCATTACTCTCCTCCGCTGAACCACGAAATGTAAGTGAAGCATGAAAAGATGAATGTTGGGTCAAGGCCATGAATGAAGAACTTGATCAGATTGAAAAGAATAACACTTGGGAATTGGTTCCTAGACCTAATGATAAGAATGTCATAGGGACCAAATGGATATTCAAAAACAAGCTGAACAAAAATGAAGATGTTATTAGAAACAAGGCCAGTGTTGTTTGTAAAGGGTATGCTCAAGAAGAAGGTATAGACTTTGAAGAAACTTTTGCAGCGGTTGCTAGACTTGAATCCATAAGAATGTTCCTTGCTCTTTCTAACTTTCAAAAGTTCAAAGTATATCAAATGGATGTGAAATCTGCCTTTTTAAATGGAGACTTAGAAGAAGAAGTGTATATTGAGCAACCAGATGGATTCATCCTTGGAAATGATCCAAAACTTGTATGCAGACTTAAGAAGGCACTCTATGGTCTTAAACAGGCTCCAAGGGCTTGCTATTATTGTCTGGAAAAATACCTCCATCAACAAGGTTGTTCAAAAGGATCAGCAGATAGCAATTTATATATGAAAATTGATAATGATAAATTGCTAATACTTGTTGTGTATATTGATGATATCATCTTTGGTAGCAATGAAGAGGAGATGAGTCAAAACTTTGCTTTGGTGATGCAAAAAGAATTTGAAATGTCCTTGCTTGGTGAGCTGACATATTTTCTTGGTTTACAAGTCCAACAAAATAAAGACGGTATCTTTCTATCACAAACCAAGTACCTCAAGCAGATCTTGAAGAAATATGGCATGGAAGATTCAAAACTAGTATGTACCCCTATGGTAACAGGATGCAGCCTCAGCGCAAATGATGATTCAGCAATAGTACATCAACCAACCTATAGATCCATGATTGGTAGTCTGCTCTATCTGACAGGTACCCGACCAGACATCATGCATGCAGTGGGAATAGTTGGAAGATTCCAGGGAAATCCAAAGAAGCACACCTTCAGGCGGTTAAAAGGATTTTCAAATATCTACAAGGAACACAAAACTATGGCTGATGGTATCCTAGAGATATAGATCTCACACTTCATGCATACACAAATGCAGATTGGGCAGGGAGCGTGGATGACAGAAAAAGCACTAGTGGTGGTGCATTCTTTATGGGTTCCAGATTAGTATCTTGGTTTAGTAAGAAACAAAGTTCAATTGCATTATCTACAGTTGAAGCAGAATATGTGGCTATTGCATCTTGCTGCACACAACTCCTTTGGATGATACAAATTTTGCAAGACTTTCAAATCATTTGCACTCCACCTATCTCCATTTTATGTGATAATACAAGTGCAATCAGTATTTCAAAGAATTCAGTCATGCATTCAAAGACCAAGCACATACCTATCAAATATCATTTTCTCCGGGAACAAGTGCTTGAAGAAAAGGTCAAATTGGAGTATGTTCCCTCCAAGGAAAAGGTTGTTGATATATTCACCAAACCACTACCCAGGGAGACATTTAAATACCTCAGACGGAAGCTGGGAGTAGTGTATGCATCATTTCGTTGTTGAAACTTATATGTTTCAGAGAAAAGTGGTTGTACGCGAGTTTCTTAAGGAGCATCCGCATACATACGCAGGTTTCTGTGGATATAGTCGCGTATATGTTGATTTGAAGAAAAATAGTGGGCCAGACTTAGGATGAAAAGGGTCTGACATGGGTCTGACAGAGACCATCTGGCACAGGTTTAGGGGGAGCATATACTTCTAATAATGCATTGTTGGCATTATCTTAGAAGATCTTGGTTCAATTTCACAGTTGTTTTTGGTTTCAGGTGGAACAGGGGTTGAGGGAGAACATGGTTGCTGGTCTGAATGATGATTGATAGATGTTGTTGATGATAGTTGTTGATGACTATCATAGTCTTGTTTTAGATATTTCGTCTCTATATTTTTTATTATCAAGGTCATGTAATGGCCTATTTTGGTTTCCCCACTATGCCTGAGATGGATGATGTAATGTTCTTGTTTTATCATGTGTAAACTTTTGGTGTATCCCCTCTTGGTTGGGTGGTTGAGTCAATATTGGTATATCCCCACTTGGTTGGGAGATGGATGTATGTATGAGTCCTTGGTGATAGGAAGGTCATTTATAATGGATAGAGTCATGTCTTTCTTGTCGAACATCTTTTTGTAGCCCTTGCCTACAGTTAGGGGGAGCATGCACAACACAAGAGAGCATAGATTTCAACATGTACTCAGAGGGAGCATAACCCTTTTCCCTTGATGACAAAGGGGGAGAGTGACTTGGGGTTGCCATCAAGTCCAAAGGGGGAGATTGTTGGCATTATGACACAGGTTTGGCACTATGACACAGGTGCTATCCTTGATGGCAACTCACTCAGATGATAGATCACAGTTCAGGCTCTCAGAATAAAGGAAAAAGATATATACGCAGGTTCCACTTAACCAAGGCGCGTATACACGCGGGATCACCAATCAAAAGGCACGTATACGTATGCACGCACTTTCATGCAAGGAAAAGCACGTACATGCGGGAAAACTTGTTTTTAGTCCATGGTATCTAGTCCCTGGTATTTGGACCTATGGTTTTTGGACCATGGTATTCTGTCCGAAGAGTTTAACCCAGGTATTGCATCCCAAGTATTGGTTCTAAGTGGTCTTAAACCATGGTATTGAGTAAGGCCTAAGATTATAAAAGGGGAAGGAGATCATTAGGCAAAGGCATTCACTCAAGTATTGAATATCTTATGAAGAGCAAGAACTAGAATGATGGTCATTGGGTTATGGTGCATAGCTGGATCTGAACCAAGGAGGAACCTGAGCGCTAGAAGAAGGATAAGTTCTATTGATGGGTCAAGATATTAAGGCTTGAATATTAGTATATTTGTGTGATTTTGATCTGTTATATTTGGCGCATGACTTGATCTATAAATCTGATAATCTGGGTATAACTGATGTCTGAATATTTGAAAAGGGAAAATTGTCTTTTATAGATCTATACGCAGGTTCAGCATAGCAAGGGCGCATATACACGCTGGTTCAGCCACTAAAAACAACGTATATGCTGGTTTGCCTTAATACAGTAGCATATGCATGCGGGTTCTTCATCTTGAAGTAGCGTACGTCTCATAAAATATGTTTTAGCTACTTCTGTTCAGGATTGGTGTCTGGTTACAGTTACTGTATTCTGGTTATAGCATTCAGAGAAGTGATTGTTTGATTCAGTTCTGGTTGGTGCAGTTGGGATTGGTTGATGCAGATATATTTGATGTTTGATTGATGTTACTTATGGATGCAATTTGAAAATTTATGAAATGTGGTCCCTGGAAGAAAAGAGAAGGTTGTAGCCTTCTGTAGGTCAGCACCTACGTACTAGTACATCAGCTAGGACAAGAGCTAAGGGGGTTGTAGATCCCTTCTAGGAGAAGCTGGAAAACAAGAGAAGGTTGTAACCTTCTGCAGGTAGAAGCATGCGTACTAGTATAAGACTACACCAGTATAGAAATATTGTAAAAAGAAGTTTCTTATTAAATTGCAGCAGGTTGTTTTCACCCACATTGGGTTTCCACCTTATATCTTGTGTTCATGTGTGTGATGATCTATTCTGTTTTACTGCGCCTATTTACTGTTCTTATGGTTAATGAAGTTTTTATGCACTGATTAAAGATCAACATTTAATGGATTAACTGAATCGTAAGTTTATTGATATCTGCTGGTTGCTTTAGACACAATTGCGTATATACGTGGGTTCCCATAACTAAAGTAGTGTATATATATCTATAAAAATGAAAATTGTTTGATTTAATAATACTGATTCACCCCCCCTCTCAGTATTATTTCCAGCAAATGCTTCCTGCAACCATGGGGTTGGTTTCCTAGAAATATTAGCAACTAGGCCACCTTTGTCTAGTGTGAGAGAAAATTTCATCTTCTAGGTGTTAATGGTGAACCTAGATTCACGACTAAGAGTTAGAAGCATCAAGGGGAATTTCCAGATCATAATTCTAAGCCTTACCTACTTCAAGGGTTTCTTCTCTCCATTAGTTTTTTGACCAATGGATGATGAAGGATTTGATGTTCCCAAAAAAATTGACTACTATGTTTCAAGTGTAAAGAAACCAAGGGAAATTATATTGATGTATATTCCCAAGGTCCTAAATTAACGAACAATTTATTTTGATTTCCCAAGTAGGGTTAATTTGTTGGTTTGATTAGAGTTGATTTTTTAAGGCTTATCTTGGGGTCATGAACCAAGAATTTATTTATTGGTGTGAGTCGCGTGCATGTGTGGTCTAATTAATTTAAATTGAAACTGTTTGAAATTAAAGAATAAACAATACTTCATAAATAAAGATCTAGGTAAGAACCAAGCACGTAGATAAAGAATAGGACTTGAAATGAAGAAATTTTCTCCTATTCTAAATGAATTTTAATACTCAAAAATACTTTCTATGTAATCTAGATCCAAAAAAGGTAGTCTATTCTAGCCTGGAGGTTTTAAGCAATCCATGAGGGTCCAAAAATAGGCTAATTTGGTGAGTCAAATACTGCTAAATTGAGTAAAACTTTTCTGTTACTCCTAAGATTTATCTTTAATGGAATAAAAAACTTCATTTACATCAAATGGACATTGTATTGGGTTGAAAAGAATAAGCAAAATAGGGCTAAAAAAATATAAAATAAAGGGTTTTTTCGAATAAGGGCTTATTGGTGGATGAATAGTAGAATCCTATAAGGAATATTTCTTTACCCAAGTCATAAGATAAAGAGGTATATTTTTTATATTAATTAACTCCTATAGGTTTCTCCTAAATCTTTTGTAGTAAACAAGCAACAAGCACCCCTGAAGGATCTCTTGTTGGAAAAGTACTAAAAACCCCTATGGTGTTTTTGTCCTATTCCTTGTATCTAAAACAACAAGCAACTAGATCTATTAAGATTATACTATAATAGATACTAAGTCATAAACAACATGCCAACAACTAGAAAAATGAAAAAAAAAAAAAATTAATAAATAAATTATTTTTGGCTCTTGTAAATATGTACCTGAAAATCTATATTGGCAATATAGTTGGGCCCCCTATTTGTACATTGAACCAACACACTTTTCCTCATAGAATTTGTGTTAACCTAATGCATTTTTCCTTCACAATAATTGCTTTGGCTACGATAAAGATTTTTGGTTTCGAAAACCATATCTATAGATATGTCTTGTAGAATATTTCCCATAACCCATAACACAAACACCAAGGAAAGTGTGAAAAGCATCTAAAAAAAAAAAAATTGAAATCAATGAGTGATGAGAGGGATTTGAGGCCTTCCTAATAATCCCATATCCAAGTAGATGAATGCTAGATCAAGTCCCTAGTGGAGTCATCATTCTATTACATGTTGTATGCAACAAGGGTTAGTAGAAAGTACTACTCTAGTGGTTGTAGCTAGAGGACAAAAAAAATGGATTCTAAATCCTAGGAGATAGAGGTTTTTTTTTTTCTATGTGTTTCATGGTCCCTAGAGATCCGTGAACGCTACATCCACAAAAATATTTGTACCATGAAGGTTTACTTCAAAGGATCACTTCATGTTGGCTCAACCATGGAGCATGACCCCAAGCGTGTCATGAGAATTGAACTCATGACCTATCAATAGTAGAGGTTCTTTAACGATGGGGATTCGACCAATTGAGCTAAAACTTGTGCTCCTAGGACATAGAGTTATTAAATTACTTGTGTTGTTTATAAATTCAAAACATGAAATACATCAAATGAATAAACTTGCATACTTACTCCACTATACAAGCCAAGTCACCTTGTTCTTATAATATTTTAATCCTTAACAAATTTGAAACTTAATCATGTTTCAACAATACACCCACACATATAATAATTTTTGCTAGTTTATAGCTCAATGTCTATTCCACATAGATACATTAGCCATCTATTATTATCACACTTTGGGGGTAGAAAAATGGAAACAATGTAATTTTAATGGAGTCCATGTTAATCATAATGACCACATATCTAGTAGAAATTATGCATGTTGATATCAATGATGTTGAACTAAGATCAATAAGGGTTAAAAATTTAGGGTGGGGGTCTATACATTTCTAATATATTTCCACTTTAGTCTAATGGAGATTTGAATTAGGTTTAGATGGAAGTATTGCACCCTCATGGTTTTGGATGATATATAGTAATTTTTAGAGCATTGGTTGGTGGAAACTTGGTCATGTTGATCTACTTCGTTTTTATACAAGAAAATTCTTATGGGGAAACCTTGAGCACATCCTTCTATTTTGAATATGGTATTTAGTGTAAACCTGTTGACTTTGATTATGATCCTTCGCTTGATATGGATCTTGAGTGAGGAACGCAGTAGATGAAATCGACCTAGGGGATCAACCCCAAGACCTCCTACATGAAGCTTAAAGAACTCAACGACTACTTGAGTCATGTTGGGCTACTTCTTTTTATTATCCCAAATCTCATGGGGAAGCCCTTGAGCACTTTCCTCCATTTCACAGTTGGTACCTAGTGTGAACCTACAAATGTCTATTATGATGTTTGACCCGATAGGGACATTATGTGAAGCATGCAACAAAGGAAACCAACTTAGGGGATTGAACCTAAAACCTTCTACATGAACTCAAAGCACTTAACTACTCAAGCTAGCTCACCATGCTAGTTTTGAGTTATTTCCTATAAATGTAGTGATGAGGATTATGATGTTGAAAAATGGGGATATTGAGAGTTGGACATACAACTTTTGATGTTAATGTAATGTGGATGTTATAAAATGTAGAAATTATGGTGTAGATTTGCAACTGTTCAAGAAGTTTTAATCAAAAACGTTAGACACAAACCTACTCTACTGCTTTGCGGAATTTAATTCGCAATTTAGAACAAAAATCTCAAACATGCAATAAGAAATAACACACATGCACACATTGTTTTTTCCAGGGGAAAGAAATCTACTAAAAACCCCAATTCCTACTTGCATCACTATGATGAATAGAAATGTATTACAATTGCTTTGCTCAACTGAGCACAACCTACAAGTGAATAACCTATCTCCCTGCTCACTAAAAAGATCTAGCCTAGGCTTAGTCAATTTCTGCCTCTGCTTGAGCCCCTATTTCCTTACACAATTCCTTGAGAAATTAGACCCCTATTATTTAGGAATTTCTCCAAAATGGATTGCGCAATTCCCAAGGTTGATCATTTGACTGCATGAAACACTTCTACACTCAAGACTAGTTTACAGCTGATGTTACACTGCCTTGGAATCACCACCATAGCTAGGGAACTCAAATTATCTTCATGCACTAGCTATTTTGGGCTGATTGATTAGTTAACTAGATGATCATTAAGTTTGACTGAAGTTCCACTGTACAATTGACCTTCCACTAGTTCCTCCAATAGTTGGAACTAGTTTAATTGAAAACAACTTGAGATAATTGGCCATGATTGCTACAAATTAACAATCACACATGCTTAACTGAACTCTAACTCCTCCAACTCGAATTTACTAAGTAAACTGGGTGACACAAGCCATGTCACACAATTTAACTGCATCAAAGTTGTCTGCTGATGTGGAAACTCAAATTTTCTCAATTTAATCAAGGCAAAATCAAATTGAGAATTTCTTGCTAAATTTTTAACACTCCCCCTTAGCACGAAATGGATTATCAACCACCCCTATCCTGAAACTGTGGAACTTGAACTTCCCTCTTGACAAGGCCTTTGTCAAAACGCCAACATCTTATTCCTCTGTTGGGATCTATTGTAGCAATATTATTCACCTTTGCACATAATCTTGTAAATGGTGATACAAAATATCTATATGCTTGGATCGATTGTGAAATACATGATTTTCAAAGAGCTTGATGCACCTCTTATTATCACAATAGATCACAGTTGGATCCATCATCTGTCCAAACAATCCCACAAGTGTCTCTCTCATCGAGATCACCTCACACGCTACTTAACTTGCAACCATGTATTTTTCTTCTGTCGAGTTGAGCACCACATATATTTGCTTCCTGTTGTACCATGAAGTAGTTGTGGACCCAACATTAAAAATTCCACCTGATGTACTCTTTAGGTTTAATGGACTCCCCGCCCAATCTGCATTCGTGAAGCCACATATCTTCACTCTCTTTGTCCATCTATAACATATTCTAAACTAGGCATTACCTCTGAGGTACCATAAAACATGCTTAGCTTCCTTCCAATATAATTTGGTTTTCCTAACCATAGTTTGGGTCATCTGGTTGGATGCATAACACGTATCTAGTTGTATGTTCACAAGATACATTAGTGAACCCACTAGTTGCCGATAAAGGGTAGCATCCACTTCCTCACCTGAAGTGGCATTCTCCTTCCTCCAGTTGGTTTCTAGAAGTGTATCTATGGGTTTACAACTCTCCATGTGGAAAATTCTATAGTATATCATTTGCATACTTTCCTTGAGAGACAAACAATTCCCCATCACCTTTCCATGCTTCCAACTCGAGGAAGTAGTGCATGAGACCCATGTCCTTCATTTCAAACTCCCTTGCAAGGTCCTCCTTGTAAGATCTGATTAGCTACTCATCACTAGTTAAAATCAAATCATCAACATATAAGACAATAATAAGAAATTTACCTTCTACCAAGATATGATATAGGTTTGCATCTTCTTCACTTTTGGTGAATCCCAAACTAGTGAGATAACTATTGATCATGGTGAACCAAGCACGAGGTGCTTGATTGAAACCATACAATGCTCGCTTGATTGAGACCATACAATGCTCGCTTGATTCTACACACATGAGACTCTTGATCAAATGTCTCAAAACCTTTTGGTTGCTTGATGTAAACCTCCTCCTCAATAACGCCATTAAGAATTCTATTTTTACATCCATCTAGTGGATCTTCCACCATAGATGCACAACTAGTGCAAGAATTTATCTAATGGATGAGTACCTTGCTACAAGAGAAAAGGTCTCCTCATAGTCAATTCCCTCAACTTGAGAGTATCACTTGGACACAAATATGGCCTTATAATTCTCTATGATTTCATCTACTTCCTACTTCACCTTGAAGATCCATCTCGTACCCACTACTAATTTATCTACTGGTCTTGGGGCCACTTCCCAAACAATGTTATTTACAATGGATTAGTACTCTTCCACCATTGCATCAACCCATACAGGTTGCTCTACTGCTCCCTCGAAAGAAGATAGCTCAACCTCTACAAGCTCAGTCATTAAATCCATGTAGCCAATGTAACTCTCAGGTGACCTTCTCTGCCTGCACAAATTTGAAGGAGCTCCCACATTCTCCCTCACATCCTTCACAAGTCTATCAACTTCCTTGGTCATTTCCCTACCTTATCTAGATGGTTTTGCTTGAGTGGATGTCTCTACTCTCTGCTCCTCTACTTGTGGTTTCTCCACAACTTCTTGAGGCTCCTCCTTTGGCACTAAAAGCTCCTCTTCTGGTGGGATCTGAAGCTCCCTCTCAAGAGAGCACCACATGGCTTTATCCTCATCAAACTTTACATCCCTTCACACAACTATCATTATGAGGGATGGAAATTACACACGATAGTTGTGTGGAGTTTCTGTGTAACCCACAAATACTCCCAAGTTTGTTGTCAGCTCAAAATTCTTCCTTGATTCTTTGGAAACATGGAAGTAAACAAAGGCTCCAAAAATCCTGAAGTGTGACACATCTGACTTTCTCCAAAAAAAAGCCTCAACTGGTGTAACCATACCAAGAATCAAATGAAGACTTTAGTTCTGCAAATAGATTGTTTTGTTTCAAGCCTCAACCCGTAAATGTAGAGGTAGGCCTTGGTCATGCAACATCGCCCTCGTTGTTCCCACAATGTTATGGTTCTTTCTCTCAGCCACCCCATTCTGCTGTGGGTCATGGGGTACTTTCAACTCTCATTGAATGCCTTCTTTCACATAGAAATTTTTCAATTCATTCAACACTTACTCATCTCCATTATCGCTCATGAGAGCCTTCACCTTCTTGTTGGTTTCTTTCTCAACCAATGCCTTTAATTCTACGAACTTAGAGAATGTCTCATCTTTGTTCCGCATGAAGAATATCCAACACTTCTCTGAGAATTCATCAATAAAAATGAAAAAATATTTGTTTCTGGAAGTGGAGGTTGTCAAGAAAGGTCCAAAAACATCAAAGCGGATCCTTTCAAAGACTGCATGTCCTTTGTGTCCCAATCATGGAATGTGGATTTTGTGTACTTCCCCAAGGTACATCCTTTGCATACATCTTGTTGCTAAAGTGCTCATTTGGGGAGGCCAGTGGTTATTTGATACATAATCTTCAAGATGCCATGATGCAAATGGCCAAGTCTTTTGTGTCGAAGTTCACTAACATTGCATTTATGCACTTTATCTGCCTTAGTGATTAATGCTACACAATCTTCCACATCTAGCTTATACAAGTTCTTCACACGAACCCCAATATTCTTCACCTTTCCCATGGATATGTGTCTCATGAATGATTTTCCTTTGCTTAAGATCACATCATATCCACGGTCTTCCAAAACTGCAACAAAGATGAGATTTTTCATTAGGCCCAAAACGAACATGACATCCTTGAGTCTGAGAGGGGAGATTGAATCCCTCTGAAAGGTGACTGTACCAACCCTGATCATGTTGTACCTTACATCGTCCCTTAGATCGATGTGCATCTGGAGATATTTCTTCTCCAGGTAACCGAAAAAGTCTCTACACCATGTCATGTGGAATGAGGCACCTGAGTCTAGGCACCACACACTCCCCATCATTATGTTGGTCATTCATGTGATAAGGGTAAATTCAAGCTCAAACTGTGCAGTCACAGATTCACCTATTGCTCCTCCTAAGGTCTTCTTTCTTGCCTTTTTTTGTGGACACTTCATGGCACAATGCCCAAATTCATGACAATGGAAGCATTTAATTTTGGACAAATCTTTCTTCTTACCCCTTAGCTGGATTCTGGTTTGGTTTGAGATTTCTTCCCTTTTCCTTTATTTCCCTTTCCAAATAATGAAAGGTTTTCTTCATCCTTTCCCTTGGATGAAGTCCCATCTCTGGTATTCTGCCTTATTTCCTCTTGTACCAAATCAAACCATAATAATTCTCAATTCGACAATATCTCCCTCCCATTCAACGAATCTTGTTAGTTATGACAACTTTTGGGAAGGCCTAGAAGGGCTAGGCTTACCAAGTCATCATCTGAAATAGTAACACCAACTCCCGCAAGCTCATCAAAAACTTGTGTGAACCTACTCAGAGATTGTTGAATAATGTCATTCTTCTGCATCTTGATATTTCAAAGTTTATCCTTGAGCACTAGTTTCCTGTGGTCGTTGCTATTATGGAACCGATTTTTCATTGTTTTCCACATTGCATAAGGATTTTCTTGCCCATGGAGATTGGTGTCAATGTGGTCTCGTACTCCCTCCAATATTATTCTCCTTTATTTGGCTACATCTTTCTTCCACTGAACAATGTTCTGGACATCAGATTCCACTGGTTTTGTGACGTCTCTCTTGATGTATTCTAGCAATCCATTGTCATCCAATACCGCCTCCATGCAATCCTTCCATGTGATGAAATTAGAGCTACGTTCCAAGGCATACTCTAGCCCAACCCATTGAAGTCCATCTTCCCAACTCTGAAGAGAGCTTGCTACACTGAACTATAAATTTGAACCTCCTAAGAAACAAATTCAAAATTCTTGCTCTAATGTGAATCCTGCTCCAATACCATGTAGAAATTATGGTGTAGATTTGAAATCGCTTATGAAGTTTTAATCAAAATCACAAGACAAAAACCTACTCTACTGCGCTGTGGAATCCAATTCACAATTTAGAACAAAAATCTCAGACATACAATAAGAAATAACACACATGCACACAACATTTTTTCTAGGGGAAAGAAATCTGCTAAAAACCCCAATGCATGCTTGCATTAAATTGATGAATAGAGATGTATTTTACAATTGCATTTTTGAACTCAGCATAACCTGCAAGTGAATAACCTATCTCTCTACTCACTGAGAAGCTATGACCCAGACTTAGTCAATTTCTGCCTCTACTTGAGCCCCTATTTCCTTGAGAAATTAGGCCCCTATTAATTATGAATTTCTCCAGAATGGATTACGCAATTCCCAAGGTTGATCACCTCACTTCATGCAACACCTATACACTCAAGACTAATCTACCATTGATGTTACACTACCTTGGAATCTCCACCACAATTGGGGAACTCGAATTCTCTACATGCACTAGCTATTTTTGGTTGATTGATCAGTTAACTGGATGATCACTGAGTTTGACTGAAGTCCCAGTGCACAACTGACCTTCCACTAGTTTAACTGAAAACAACTTGAGATAACTGACCTTGATTGCTACAAGTTAGAAATCACACATGCTTAACTGAACTCCAACTCAAATTTACTGAGTAAATTGGGTAAAACAAGCCATGTCACACAAGTTAACTGCATCCAAGTTGTCTGTTGATGTGGAAATTCGAATTTTCTCAATTTAATCAAGGAAAAATCAAATTGAGAATTTCTTGCTGCATTTTTCAACAGAAAATACATTGATTTAAAGTATAATCACACCTTATAGTTAATCGAATAGGCATTATAGTCCTAGTCTTGCTTTATATTATTTGTTGGCTAAGGATAAAGAACTAATTTAACATAATTGTTATGTCGAGAAATGCATATCACAACCAAGTATAGGGAGATTGCCATGAACAAGTATAACCTTGAAGTCAAACTAGATTTCACATCAACTTTAGAATAATATACCTTAATATAATCACTCTTAAGTAATATTAATCCTTGATCTATTAAACATGAATAGAGATCAAGTATTTGAAAGTATGAAACCTTATATAACTCTTTACATTTGCTCAAAATATTAAACATTAAAAATTCGATCCTCCTTGATATTCAATAAAGTCAAAATTAAAATACACCTTTTATATATTTATATAACCATATTAAAAATTATATGTTTACACATAAACATTAATAAAATGATATTAAATATACTCATAATTATATTAAGAATTACATTTTATAATTGCTTCTAGAGGAGTTATACAACCAAGTATTTTAGTGTTAGTAAATGAGTGTAAACATTTAAATTAATAAAAATGATATCAAATATACTCACACTTATATTAAGAATGACATTTTATAATTTCTTCGGGAGGAGCTCTACATGTTGTTGTTGTACTAGGCCGACTAACCTACAAATATACTCACTTAAGAGTTCATAAGGCTCAAAACCAACATAACAATATTCATAAGCATGAGAGGCATTATAGCTCATTATTCACTAGCAAAAATTTGAACTTGGGTGTGGAAGATAACAACCATTCTGCCTAACCACACAATATAACCCAATCAACACACACACATCACATTAAAAGACTAAATTATAAAACATATATGTACTATCAAAGTTTTAATAAAATAAAATAAAGGAATATGTAAAATTTATATAAATATAATAATATTATTAAGAATTCTAAGATTTTATAATCTCTATAAGTGTTGAGAGGTTAAATTCTCAAAATGCAATTTTTTTTTTCAAAATTTACATTGACAAAAAATTTACATCTTAATATTCCATTCCTCTCACCTTTAATAGATCAAATTTAATATACATAATAATTATAGTATCAAATATACTCATAATTTTATGAAAAATCATCTTTTATAATTATATTAAAAATCATATTTTATAATTCAATATAAATAAAATGATTAGTATTCATGTTATATATATAATACATTAATATGTAACACTTAAAATAATAAAAATTACTAATAAATGAATAAATATTTCTACTTCAACATATCTCTTATAAGAAACATTTGTAAAATTAAAAACAAATATCTCAAATTAATTATTAAGATTCTGTTATGAAAAACTTGAAAAAGGTTTACCGTCAAGAAATTTGATTCTTTTAAGATAATTTAAGGGGTTAATTTTTTTTCAAATATTTGCATCGCGGGGCATGTCCTCTCAATTTCTTTAACATGTTCTTGTCTTTGCGTTTGTAATTACCGGGAAAGGTGGGTTTCTCAAACACTAAAAGTAAAATGAAACCAATTCCTCTTAAGGTAGTTCACATGGTAGACCGTTAATTTGGTATTAATTTGTATATGTGTAGTTTAACGAGGTGGAGGAGTTGTTTGGAAAGTTACCGAAATTTCGGTCATATTTAGAAAAAATTTGGCAAGGATTTTTGTAAATCCAAGTTATAGTTGTTAAATTTCAAGATTTTAGTTGTCTAAGACGTTTTTGATGGTGTTGAATCTATTTCCACCATCAAAAACACGATTCAAACAGTGCCTCTACAAAAAATTTTGAATTCTTTTTGCCCGGGATTCCATCTATTTTTAGTGGCCGAGCAATTCCTCCGCCTCGTTAAATGACTCCATTTATATATGTCTAAAGTTTGATTGATTTAGTATCATAAAAAAAAATTGGAGTACCCAAAAATTTAAAGTTTGACTATTGAAATTTCCAAAATTTATGTCAGAGTTTACAAAAAAATTCCCGAGTGAAAATGTGCCTTTACTACACTACTCTGAACGAAAATACCTCTGGCATGAAAACACCTCTAGCATGAAAAACGGGCTAAGTTCCCATGCCATGGAGAATATTTCTTCGAGAGAATCATATGTACCAAACCAGTGTTCAATTTCACAGCCCATCAAGAGAACTCTAGCGGATCTCAGTGTTGGAGATCAGATGCACAGCTAATTAAATCAAAGACACATCAGATAAATCAAGCACATAAAGACACAGCAATTAACGTGGTTCATCCAACCAATCTGGGCTACGTCCACACAACATAGGTATCGGCAATCTTATTAATCAAACAGGAGATTACATAATTCAATCCTCACAAACTCTCACCCTCATTGCAAACAATCTGAATGGTTGCCTGTTTTATAGCAAAGGGAATCTAACAACTTCATTAACTCACTTTCATCAAATATAGGAGGCATTAATCATCTCCCAACCTGGAGCTAATCTAGGAACTGATTCCTATTGTTGTCATCTACTGAGATTTTGCCTATCTTATGCAAAACAGAAAATCTCAACAATGTCCACCTTGACAACAATTCGCCTGATGCCCTGTTATTATTATTTTATCTTTTCTGCAAGCCAAGAGAAGCCAAACACCAGCGTAGCTTCTCCAACAAAACTGGTTTCGTGAACATATCTACACAGTTCTCCTTTGTATGCACCTTCTCAAGAGAGACTCCCCTTTCAGTGATAACCTATCTTACAAAATGGTACTTAATTGGAATAAGCTTTGATTTACTATGATAGTTCAGATTCTTAGCCAAATGTATTGCACTTTAACTATCACAAAGTAACCTGATGTTGTCCTGTAACCTACCAAACTCACCAAGCAAACCTTTCAACCAAACCGCCTCTTTGCAAGCATGAGAAGCAGAAATGTATTTTGCTTCAGTAGTGGACAAAGCAACAATGTTTTGTAGCTTTGACATCCAGCTGATAGCTCCACCTGCAAGAGTAAAGACGTACCCTGAAGTTGACCTTCTCTTATCCAAATCACCTGCAAAAGAATCAACATATCCGCAAACAAATTCACTACTCTTATTGTAAGAAATACAATAACTACTTGTGCCTCTCAAATACCGAAGCACCCATTTCACTGCTGACCAGTGTTCTTTACCCGGATTTGCCATGTACCGGCTGACAACCCCAACTGCATGTGAAATATCTGGTCGAGTGCAAACCATCGCATACATTAAACATCCTACTACATTGGCATATGGAAGTCGAGACATATAATCCTTTTCTTCATCTGTATTAGGACATAAACTCGAAGAAAGCTTAAAATGGGAAGCTAAAGGGACTGAAACAGGCTTCACATTATCCATACCAAATCTCAAAAGTATTTTCTCAATATACTTTTGTTGTGATAGCCATAGCTTACCATTGCTCCTGTCTCTGAAAATCTCCATGCCCAAAATCTGTCTTGCTGGTCCTAGATCTTTCATATCAAATGTCCTAGCCATTTGAGCCTTCAACCTGTTTATTTCTTCTATGCTTTTGCTTGCTAAAAGAATATCGTCAACATACAATACCAAGATAATGAATATGCCATTATTCAACTGTTTGAAATAAACACAATGATCATATTCACTTCTAACATATTTCTGACTCAACATGAAAGAATCAACTTCTTATACCACTGCCGAGGCGACTGCTTCAGGCCATATAATGACTTCTTGAGCCTGCAAACAAATTTCTCATTGCGATGCTGAACAAACCCTTCCGGTTGTTCCATATATATTTCCTCATCTAAATCACCATGTA